>MU226210.1:2527965-2550764 GCA_018584345.1 Thuja plicata
ATATATGTATATATATACATATGTATATATACATATATGTATATATATGTATATATACATATACATATATGTGTATGTATATGTGTGTATTAATATATATATATATATATATAAGGGTACATATTAATTATATATATTTAAGACCATCTGAGTCACCATTTATTCAACTATAAAGGTTGCATGTTATGGATATGAATGAGAGATACTAGATTTAATTTTTTTTTTTATAGATGGGTTTAACTACCTTAAGTTTATATCAATATAAAATATATATATTTATGTGTGACTGTTATTGTGGTGATTTTTGTAAGCAAGTATAGAAGCCAAACAATCTTAAGCACTACAAAGATGTGATAGTTTTTTATTAAGGAAAACATGTTTGTATGGGTTCCTAAAACTCTACAGAAGATAGAAAAGATAACTAAAGCATATAAGCATTACGTAACAACCAACAAAAAATAGGAAGACCTAACAAAATAGTCCCAAACAATAGAAAGCTAGGGATGCACACCCAATAAAGCCAGGACCAAAGAACCAGGGGTGCAATTCAGGCAATGTATCTGAGAATCTCAGCCGCTCGTATCTCTAGCTCGGTAATTCTCCCTACAACTTCTCTAAGCTCGGCCATCTCTTTGTCAGCTTCCTAGTTTTCCATCTGCTTGGCTTCATCTCTTGTTCCCTTCTTATTTTCTTCTTCTGGAAGTTGCTCCCTGTCGCTGTGCATCGGTCGATCGTCTTTGTTTCCTCTTTGTTCTTGAAACTTGTCAATGATTACCTTGATGTTATCATTTGATTCTTTAAGTATGTTGTAACTTTGCTCAGCGATTTTAACCATTGAGGCTTCAATGCCTTTGACCATATGCTTCAGATCGGTCACTCTGCTGTCCAACTCCCTGTCCTCCGCAATATTCTTGTTGTTGTTGATTATGCTTTCTTTCTCCATCTTGTCCATCCTTTTTTTTAGCTCATAGGTTTCATAGTAGGTCCATTTCGTTGATCTATAGCTGTCAATGGCACTATTTTTTGCATTGTTTAGCGCATCCATTTGGGGGTCTTCCCTTGCATTATCGCTGAAAGTCACCAGAGCAGGATCAATAAGCTCTTCCATCTGAATTCTTCCCTCCTTGTTCTCCTTAACCAATGTCCTAACCATTTCTCTCTTTATTCCCATTTTTGCAGAGACCGTGTCAAAGTTTCTCTAGATGACCTTTTTGTTTTTGCCTGTAATATTGCAGGTGTAATTGTCTTCTCCATACTCTGTAAAACCCTGGCTATTGACATCCTCTTCATTCTCCTTTCCCTAACTCTCCTCTTCCCCAGCTCTCTCCTCTTGTGTTTTCTCCTGGCTAGCCTGCTTCTCCTCCTAGGTTTCCACCTTTATCTGGTTCCCTCTTTTGAATCTCATAACCCTCTTCCCTGAGCTTTCCTCCTCACTCCGAGTTGGCATTTTGATTGTGATCTTCCTCTTTTTAACCTTCTTCCCCTTCTTTGCACCTTGTTTCATTTTTCTATCTTCTCCCAAACTCTCATTCCCCATTTCCATGCCTTCCTCATTTTCATTGTACTCCCTATCTGATGATATCTCTATGTGCTATTTTATTGTCTCCAATTTGACTCTTTTCTTCCCTTTTTTTTCTTGAAGAGGTTCTTCCTCCTCAGTCTTCAAGTGCATTTCTCTTCTGTCCTCTATGTCAGAGGGGACATAATCCTCCCCCGAACCCTCCTCAGAATTACCTTCCTCAATTCCTTTGATTTCCTTTCCCAAAGTGCGAGCTTTGAAGTACTCATAAATTAACAGTAATAAACCCTCATGGAAAGTCGGGTTTCTAATGTGTTTCTTCTTATAGTCATTTATGTTTTCATTGATGGACGAATAAAGGAAGAAAGGGATGGAAACCTTTGCCACATACCTGAAGTGGTTGAGAAGCATGAAATGGTGAGTGCTGATGCGGTCAAATCTCGTATCTAGTGAGATGAATTTGATAATTTCCCTCAACACAAAACACCATAGAGGTTTTATTGAGCTCGGGTGGTAAAAGGTTCCCTTCTTTACTAGAGCACACTTTTCAGCTTCATTTTTAACGAAATCTGTCAAAGCTTGGCTGGAAATCTTCCTCTCCCTATAAAATTTCTTCCCTATGATGGGAATGCCAGTCACCACCGAAATGATTTCCTCATTCACCATGAAAGTAACCCCATCAATTTTCACCTTCCCTTCTTTCCAGCTATTGACCATCATCTTTGTAACAGAGGGCTTCCACCCATGAAGGTGTTCAATGTAAGTGGTCACTTTACCCTTTTTCAAGATCTCCCAGACCTTTGATCTTCGGTGCCATTTTTCTGTTTCTCTCTCCGGCTCTCTTCTGTGCCTTTCTCCCACCATTTCTGCAAATTCCCTATTTCCTCTATTTCTGGTGAACTTCTCACTTAGAGCCCTCTGTTTCATAATGATATTGATTTGGAGTTTTGAGAGACTTCTTTTTACCTCGTAAATGCTATAATTGATTATATTCCTCCAAGTGTGCCGACGGGGCCATAAACTAATTATCCCATCGCGTCTCATGTACTTGCACATCATACGGGGATTCTTTCTCCATTTTTCATAACTCTTCATAATTAGATTTTAATAACTCTGAGTCTACCCAAAACCTGATCACTTTCAATGATGATAACAATTTTCGGTAGCAAATTATTCCCATCATACCATTTCTTCACTTCTTCATTCTTGACTCCCATATTTGCCAACCTGTCTGCCACCTGGTTGGCTTCCTGGTAGTCGTGTACCACATGGACCTGATCAAAATATTTTAGGATTAGTCTGCATTCCCTTATTATATTCTCAATGGTCCACGAAGGCCCAGTCTTTTCATTTAGGCAATCTATGATATTTTTTGAATCCCCTTCTACCCATAAGTTCTTGATTCCCATTTCCTGGGAAAGCTTTAGAGTGTGATGTGCCGCACTTGTCTTTGCATAGTGGTTGGTTTGTGATCCCAGGGGGGCTGAAATAGCAGCAATGCCTTTTCCATGTGAGTTCCTTATGATTCCTCCCACACCTGCCATCCCAGGGTTACCCTTTGCTGCCCCATCAAAATTAGCTTTGAACCACCCTTCCGGTGGTAAATTTCATCTACAACCCAGCCTTTTATTGGTGTTATTGGGCCCATTAATGTGAATGATACCTTTGCAATTGGTGTAGTTTTCCAAAAGGGCATTTGCTATTTTTTGGGCTACAAACTTAGACGGGGTAACCTTTTCCCTAAAGATCATGTTGTTTCACTCCTTCCACAACCCCCAACAGATGTGTGGCATAGCCCAAGACCAAAGATGATGAGTGCTCCTCCCTAATACCCTTGGTCAAAGAGCTCAAGAGTAGTATTAGGGAAACACTAGGATGTCTAAAAAAAGACAGGATATGATGCCATATCTTCCTGGTGAAATCACAGTGGATAAATAAGTGGTCCACATTTTCACTTTGAATCTTACAGAGGATGCATCTATTAGGAATGAAATGCCCCCATTTTATAAGGTTATCCATAGTTAAAATACGGTTTTGGAGCAAAGTCCAGAAAAAGATGTTAACCTTAGGGATGATACCGGAAAACCAGGCTTTGGCCCAAATCGGGATAGAATCAACATGATACATAGTATCATATACTGAAGCCACTATATAGTTGCCATCAGTAGATTCCTCCCAAACCAGAACATCTTCATTGAGAGAGAGGGGAGTGTTGCCCAGATAGACCATAAGAGGTTTAAGGTCCAGGGACACCTCAGTAAGATTGACCCACCCATTGTTAGTTCTATAGTTATTGACTCTGCTGCCAAATCTTTCAATGCAATGTTCAGCCCATCTGTTGTATGGTTCCAAATTCCATAAAGGACCCTGTCTGAGCCAATCATCATGCCAGATGTTAACATCCTTACCATTACCAACTTTTCATCTTTCTTTTGTAGTCACTATACCTTTAGTCCTCAAAATGTCATTCCGTGTGTGAGATCCCTTTGGGTCCAAGTCTCTGCTAATAAATTGATTGAAGGTTAAGTTAGATGCATATTTATCCTTCATAATGTCCCTCCATTCCCCTGTAGAGTTGAAGATTATCCAAATTTTTTTAGCTTGCAAAGCTTTGTTGAACTACTTCAGCTTCTTGATACCCAGGCCTCCATGTTTTTTTGGCTTGCATATAGTATCCCAAGCCACAAGTGGGTATTTCTTGTTTCCATCTTTGTCAGCCCATAATAACTTTCTCTAGATGGTTTCCAATGAGTTCTCCACCTTAGCAGGGATTGAGAAGAGACTCAGTACATAAGTAGGAAGGTTTTGAAGAGTAGATTGAATCAGAGTAACTTTCCCAGCTTGACTTAGGGTGATGCCCTTCCAGCCCGCCAATTTCCTATTGAATCTATCAATAAGGCCTCCCCAGAAGGCCTCAGAGGGTTTGGTTCCAAGCGAAAGGCCTAAATAAGAAGTTGGAAAGGAGCCAATTCCACAGCCCAGAATGCCAGCCATTATCCTCTGTCTGTCCATGGGAGTGTTAATGAAGAACACCGAGCTCTTGTTCCAGTTGATAAGCTGAAACAAAGATGTCATAGTTACTTCTCAAGTTGTGTATTTATAAATCTGGGGTGGGTAGTTATATGATTTAAATCTATGGTAATGCATCAAGATTTAGAGTGATGATTTATAAGCTCTTTTTAGAAAAAACATATTCTTAGAAACAACATACACTATTTCGATTAAGTAAATTATTCACCACTATCTCTCAGAATACATGTATAAATACAAGGTAGGATAAGATACCTGATTAAATCCACTAAGGGAATAAGCATTTAGTACAGATTTTGAGCCCTTAAATTACTACCTTCATTAAATGAAAATATGCTAAATTGAACCATTTTGAAAAGTAATAATCTATACTAATTTGATTGCTAAACTTTAAGACTTGAGTGATTTGAATGACTAACATGCTATTGATATTATAACTACTGCTATTAACAACTTCTAGTTTTGTTTCACCACCCTTAATCAAAGAAAACTAGTAGCAAAAAAAGGATCAACTGACACAGTATAATTTTCCTGAGAGTAGCCATACCTATGGTGCCTATGATAATACTATCTATTTAAACTGAAACATGTACAATCTATAGTGACTATGATCATCCATTTATCCATTTACTTTACTTACTACTCCTGATAGCTACTTAACCCATCAGGGTGCCTTTGCCTTTGTTTTTTAAAAGACCACTTGAAGAAGATGGTGCGGCTCCTAGGTGAGAACTCTTGACCATAGGTTCCTCTTCATCCTCACTATCATTGTCGGACACAATTTTGACCAACGAAACGAATTCATCTCCCTCTATTACATCTTCAAAACCAAAAATATTCTCCTACAAATAATCTGCAAACCATTTTGGATTGTCTTGACGCTTGACATGGAAGAGCCCAGCCAAAAAGTTCAAGGTGCGGCTCCTTTTTTCCATGGAGGGTTCCAAGGCCTCCCAACTCTAGTTCCATAACATAGGGTATCTCGAAAGAGGAGAGACCCCAACATCTATTTTTCCATAGTTCCTATCTTTAGGGATCATGAGGGAGTCATCGATATTCTCAAGAACAATGTCGATGTTATCCATTAAACGCTTTTTAAAAATGCTCTCACAAATATCCTTTGCCAATTTCTTATCTCTCTCAAAGAACATTGTAAGTGCCAAAAAGTTAGACACAATATCAGAATTCACCCTTGTTCTATCAATATTAACGAGATATGCTTCGCCTAGAACCTTTTGTACATATTTAATTGTTATATATAAATGAAATTTAAATTTTTTTAATAAAAGTTAAAATTAAAAAAAAAAAAAACCACTCAAAATTGATTGCAAGATTAGTAAGCACAACCTACCATAACTTCATCATATTAGGATGACTTCTATGCCAATATTCTATGTTGCGAAAGACTCCTCATGCATCTATCATTTTGAAACCCTCACAACTCAAATGCAATGAATTACCAAAAGAATTTAACTTCGTTTTACAACCATTAACACCAAATGTGGATTCAAATTTATTAACATTGTTTGAATTAGTGTGTTGCAAATGTTGGAGAAGCTTATACAACCAACGCTTTGAGATACTATTTCAAGTTTGACGATCTAATGGATAAGGAGAAGGGCTAAAGAATTTTGTTACACTAAAAAGATAAAGATCTAGAGATCTTTCATTCAAACAATCAATGGGAGATGAACATAATTATATAAATAATGAAGTAGATACTTAAGTCCGCGATTCACTATGAGCAAAAAATGATTGAAGCTACAATAAAATTTAGATGCAACTACCTTTGAAAAGAAAGAAAATTTTTAGTGATATGAATTTCTCAAATTAGTAATATATGCAAAAATCCCAAATTTATGAGCAAGTTTCTAAATTCATATGTTTTATTTGTAAAATATTCTAAATTAATAATAATATACAATAAATCATATAGAAATTTTTATTTGTAATAAAAAAATAATAAAATTAGAAAATAAGTTTAAATTAGTAATATATGCAAAAATCTCAAATTAACTAAGTTCATAAACTTTGTTTTTAAAATATTATAAATTAATAATAATATACAATAATCTATATAGAAACTTTTATTTATGATAAAAATAATATAACATTAAAAAATAATTGTAAATGAGTAATATCAAATTAATTAACTAAATTTTAAGTTCATATATTTTATTTTAAAAAGATTCTAAATTAATATATATAATAAATAATATAAAAATACATATATTTGCAAATCAAATTTCTATATATTTTAAATTAATATGAATATATAATAGTTAAAATAGAAATATATATATTATAAAATAACATATATTTATTTATGATACATATTATAAAATAACATATTGTTTTTTATTAAGGAAAACAGGTAGATCTAACAAAACAGTCTCAAACAACAGAAAGCCAGGAACACATATCTAATAAAATCAGAAACAAAAAACCATATATCAAATAAAACATATTATTCCCTATAACAAATTTTAACAGTTTATTAATAAATTGAAGACTTATAAAAAATTTCAAAACTTTCTATTATTTAAAGCTGTCATTGAAATCTTAGTTTCTATTTGAAGAAATCCTCTCAAGCTACCATTTAAAAGAGAAGTTTCCATGTTTCTATTTTACTGCGCATGTTACCATGTGGATTTCTTAAAATTCTAAATATAACAGAAAGAATCAGTGTATGCATTCAATGCAAAATTCATATATTCCATTTTTCTTTTTGCAATCTTAGAAGAATTATATAGGGGATACGAGAAGCATTCTTACACGCTTTGAAAATAGATTTTTTTGTGTGTATAGAGAAAAATGGATTTTGCAAACATTTCTTTATTGTAGTAAATGCACATCTGAACTTATAAAGTACAAAATTATAGATAAAGAACTCCACGATTAATAATCATTCCAAAACCTGAATAATTACAATAACAATCTGCATGTTGCAGCAACTAATTAGTGGGAGTGGGCACCATCAATACCACAATTGCAATGAAAAAATCTGAAATCACAAAGAAGTAGAAGAGAAAAAATATTGATATCTATGTGACTAGATTAAAACCACATAACCAACAAAGCTGCGAATGCAAATGAAATCTCTTTATATATACACAGAGAAAACTTTCAGAGAAAAAAATTGCTTCAAAAACACACAATTTCTTTTGAGCATGGCAAAACATGCCAGCAAATTCCCTTTCATTTCCGACTCACAGATGAATGAAACTCGATGGCGTTGTCAATACTTTTTGATCTTGCAAACACAGCCATTCCCAGAGCACAAAATAGAGTAATGCCTCCAGATATCTTCAACAGATCAAACCCAGAAATAGTATCCTGAGATAACATTCCAACATAGACACTCATCTGTATAAGTACAGCATTCATCACCCACATAATCCTGAATCTTGAAAGCAATAATCCTGCCATTTCAGAGCTTTTTCTCTCCATTTTCACCTTGTTTTTTGCTTTTCTTTATCCAATATATGAGTTTGTTTGGGCGAGAAGGGAAATTAGGAAAATGGGTGTTTTGTGAATAGGAAGAAGAGAAGATTATAAGAGAAGTTATTGTAAGCTGTTGGTATTTCTGTGTAAGAAAGTGAGTTGGTAGAAGGAAGAGAATTGTATCCACTCATTAAGTTTTGAGACTTTAGAATTTTCCGTTCAACACACGGCGAGCTTGTTGACCTGGTTTTCATACAAATCTGGTTTGCTTGACTTAGCTTCATTTGATTGCTCTCAGTGGTCAGATTTAATGAGAGCATTGCTGAAGCTTCCCTTGAGAAGCTTCGGTGACAGAGATACGATGTTTTGAATGCTTCTCCCTTTGTTTGCACTTAACGTATACCGTTTTAAATGGTTACTTTTTTAATAAAAAATTAAAAATGATTTCTTTTTTAATTTTTAATTGTTACATTAAATAACACTAGTATACTTATTTTAAGAGTAATATAGATAAAGTAGGGGAAATATATGATATTTGTTTATTATTTCACTTATAAGTTATTCTATTATTATATTGTAATTAAACTATTATTAAAATACAATTAGATTATTATATTTTAATAATATGTTTGTATATTTTTATTAAATTCTTTACAAAACAAAACAATAACTAGTTATTAAAACAAATTATATCAATCAATTACAATTAAGTATTATTTATGTGAAATTTTTAACTTACAAAATCATAAAATTATTTTTGCTAATAAATTTGGGGTCAATACCCCACATTTACGTCAAAAATATGTATTTCTTGGAGGAAGAAAACTCCCCCATTGGACCTTAAGTTTAATGTGTTACTTACAATTTAAGACAATCATTTTATTTAAATTGAACAATGATTATTACAATGTTGTTTTAGGGCTAGAGTGTATAAAAGGTTTATTATAGTAAACTTTTGTTACATAGTATTTTTTAAAATATATTATTTATGGAATAAAAGTTAATGAAATGAGGTTTTTTGAAATACAAATAAGTAATTAAAATTAATAACTATTTTTAAAAAATTATAAGAATAAAAAATCATGTATCCTTTTAATTTTAGCTATCTATCTTTGGAATGGGATAAATCTTAAATTTATTTAAGTTGGGTGTCTACTCTGCGGCTTTTACGAACTCGCTTCTCCTGATGCTGGCATGTCCACGAAGGATATATAGGTGTGCTCATTTCATTTTTATTTATGTTTTCTTATGACATCTCTCCCACTCAAACCTTCGGTAGAGGCCATACCCTTTTCCATTAATACCATTAATGCTCCTTTAGAGACCCAAATGGTGAATGTTTTAACCCTAGCAATGGCTCTCATTCCTCACCTCCGCCGCTTAAGACCTTTTTTGAAGCAGTGACCAACTCCTCCACTGTCTCTGCAAGTGCTAGGTTTCAGATCTCCAACTCCAATGAAGCGCGCGAGCTAGGTAAGGGAGATATGAATACCCTGGTCTCTTTTTCTATTTCTCCAAATCCAGAGATGATAGGTGAAATTGAGAAAGAAAAGAATAGGTTGAAGAATTTTTCTATCTTCTTTGCAGCTGTAGAAATTGATAAATGTCCTGCAAGAAAATTCCTTGACGATTGGTTTCCTAATTACTGGAATCTTAAGCTAGGGCATAATATTTCTTTCTGTAGGCAAATTTAGAAAGGTTTGTATGTGATTTTCTTTACAAATTTTGATGCCTAGGAAACCGTCCTTAAGAGGCAATACTGGACAGTAGGTAACACATCCTTCCGTGCCCTAGCCTAGATGCCAGAAGCTAACCATGAGGAAGCGCTTGCCCTTTCAGACCTTAGATGGATTATTATGGAGAATTTACCTCCCTTCTTATGGCGTTTTATTCATCATATTCTTGAACCACTAGGAAAAGTTATAAGATTCGATGACACTACCAGGCTTGTTCCCCATATGGATGCGAGAGCATTGGTCTCTTTAAAACTTGGTATTGAAGTGTCGTCTGCTATTGAGATTAACATTTATAGTGGAATATATTCCTACCCTTTAGATATTCTAGGAGGTTTAAATGCTTGCTTCCTCTGCGAAAAAAAAGGTCACCTTCGAAGAGATTGCCCCATTATTAAACAAAAATTTGAACTTATGAATCCTAATTCCTTCCCAAGTGAATCTACTATGAAAAACCCTAATTCAGTCTTAGATGCGTAAAAAAATACACCTCAATTGCCTCCGCATATGACATCTCCTTTGACCTCCCCTTTGACCCATTCTGTTAATCAACCTCTAAAAGAGACACCCATAGGAATGTAATTTTCCTCTGAAAAAAATATGTCCAGCGATTTTCAAATGGTTAGAAAAAAAGCCAATAAAAAAATAAGGAAAGTTAATAATCAGGGTACCATGGTTGAGGCCTCAGTGCAAACTTCTCCTCCGCCATTTCTCGAACACTCCCCTGCTGCTAACTCCACTATTGATTCCTCTCCCACCTTAGCAGGTGAGGAGATAAAATTCTTTAAGGAAATCAAAGAAGGTTACTATTTAGAAATTCTCCCCACTACCAATAACTCTTAGATATCCATTCCGATCGAGCCTTCCTCGGCCCATGATCTCACCTACCCGAACCCTAACTCTGGGATAGATATGGAGATCATAAGATCTCATGAATCTAATATTGATGATTCTGACTGGCAAAATAACATCCCCAAATCCAAAAGAAAGGGAAGACCCTTGGGATCAAAGAATAAAACTCCCTCTGTGAAAGGTGGTGAGGGTTCTTCCCAATCTACGAACCCCAGTAGAAAAGAAGGGTCTATGGATCTACTATGAGTTTCCACTTCCAATAGGTCATCATGAACTGCATCTCCTAGAATGTGAGGGGTCTTGAATCCTTGGACAGGAAGCATATTGTGAAACATTTTCTGGATACCTATCAAAACATTGATTTTATTATGCTGCAAGAATTAAAAGCTGTCGGTTTCATGCTGGATGTCAACCTTGACTTCATCTGGAAGGATATTGTTAGAATATTCTTTGATCATCTGAAAGGTAGGGGTGGGGTTGGATTATTGATCAACCCTAAGTGGGCTAAGTTCATTTTGAATAAAGGTATTTCCCCGTGTAATAGGGCCTCCTGGGCTACTCTCAGCACTAACTCCACCACCTTTGGTATCTTCTCCATCTATGCATCTAATGATGCCAATGAACGATCGGCCCTATGGGCCTGGATGGCCCCCCTTCTGGACATTCCTTGGATCATTGGTGGTGAATTTAACATGGTAGAGTCCCAAAGGGATAAAATGGGTGGTCATCCCTTCACATGGAAGAATTTGGAGAGAGATCCATGGGATAAGATGATACATTCCAAACTTTTGTTTGACCCCCTAAAGGACAATGATAACACTAACCATATCCTATGGCACACCGGGTGTAACTTCCAACAAGGCCCTGCCCGAATTTATGCCACTTGATAGATTTTACGCCCACAAAAACTATTTTTCCTTCATCCCTTATGTGCAAGGAAACCTAGTCACTGTGTCCCCCACATCTCTATCTGACCACCATCCTATCTCGGTGATTGTTAAGATCAACGGTTCCCAAGCTCCGCCTAAGTTAGAGAGCTAGAGGTTCATCCTTAACTCTTCCCTTCTCAAGGATGTTGATATATTGTCTGACATCCAGCTAATCAGGAACATTAACAAAAGATACTCCTCTTCCATATCTTGTGTTGAAAGGTGGCAGCAAAACATACATGCCTGGCATGCTCCTCTCCAAACTCTGGAGTAGGAAAAAGCCAAAGACTACAGGTTTACTAAGAAAATTCTTTCCTCCAAGCTGAGATCTGTTGAAATTGACATCCAAAACAACCCTTCTGATGATAACCTTGTCCCCATTGTGTCTAACGCTAGGGATGATCTCCATCACCACTAGCAGGTTAAAGTCCATGGGACCATCATTTGATGTCATGCCCATTGGCTCTAGTAGGGTGATAGGGGGACCAAGTTCTTTTTTAATCTTCTTAAAAAGAAGAAAGCCAATGAAGCCATCAGTAGACTTTTTTTTAATAATATTGAGATAGACAATCTTGATGGTATCAAGAAGGCTTTTGCCTTTTACTATCAAAACCTGTTTACTTTGGATGAAAATGAGGAATCCATCTCCCTCAAGAAAGACTACAGCTCCATTATCCCGAATAAAATATCTTTGCAAGACTCTACTCTTCTTGATCAAAACATCTCGACTGAGGAAATTAAAAATGCTATCAATTCTCTTAAGAATGACAAAACCCCTAGGCATGGCGATCTTCCTATCGAGTTTTACAAAGCCAACATAAGCTGGATTTGTACTGATCTCTTCAATCTCTATAATGAAGCCTATGCCAAAGGCACTCTGGGAAGTTTTATTAACAGAGGTATTATTAAATTGATCCCTAAGGATGGTGACAAAACTCTTATCAAGAAATGGCATCCCATAACTCTTCTTAATGTGTCATACAAAATTCTTGCTAAGATTCTGGCCCATAGACTTGAAAACATTCTGCCCAAATTTATCAACTCTATGTAAACCATATTTATAAAAGGGAGATACATCCTTGAAAATATTATAACTAGCTGGGAAGCTATGAACTTGGCTAAGTCCTCCAGTCAGAACACTGCTATTCTTCTCCTTGACTTTGAGAAGGCTTATGACATAATTGAATGGGATTTTATTAGCATGATGCTTAGGGCTTTTGGGTTCCCTGAAGTTTTCTGTAAGTACACTAAACTTCTACTCAAAGACGCCTTGGCCCAAGTTTATGTTAATGATCTCTTTCAAATTCCTTTTCTTTGAGCAGATCTATCAGACAGGGTTGTCCGCTCGCCCCTTCCCTCTTTGTGATAGCTTTTGAAGCCATGTCCTACATTCTTAGAGATAACACCTTCTCTCCTGAGGTTAAAGGTGTCACCTTACCCAATAATGACAATTTGATTAATTGCCAATTTGCTGAAGATACTAGTTTATTTGTTGATATGAATGAAGATAACTTCAGTAATCTGAAAAGAAAACTAGACTCTTTCTGCTCTATTTCTGGGGCTCGATTGTCTCAAGCAAAGTGTATTTTCCTTTGCTAGGATGATCAACCTCCATGATGGTTCAATAAGTCTGGGTTTCAGTGGGGAGGTCCCAATTATATTGTACAATATTTGGGCATTCCCTTCTCCATAGATCCTTCTCTCAAAGATATGTGGCTGTGGGTTAAGAACAAAATTACCAAAAAATTGGATAAATGGTATAGTAGAACCTTATCTTTGGCTAGTAGGGTTCAGGTTTGCCAAAAAATTCTATCCTCTTATAATATTTATTATTCTTCTGCATGGATGTTCAATAACTATCAAATTATGGCAATTCGGAAGGCTATAAGGGACTTCCTTTGGTCATATGGTAAAGGCAAAAAAAAGATGTGGTTAAATGGGACTGGTGTTGCACTGAAAAACATCTTGGGGGTCTTGGCTTAAAAGATCTTAAGGTGCAGGGGATTTCCTTGGCCACCAAGTGGATCTTCCACTGCTTAGAAGGGGAGGAACCATGGAAGGTTCTTATCAGAAGTAATATTGAACGTGGATTCCCTAAGAAGGATAAGACTTGGAAGAATCTCCCATTTAGTGATTTGTTGTTAGGTGGATTTCCTATTACTGTTCAAGGGTCTGTTGTCTTTAAGACCATTTGGAAAGCCTGGGAGTCCTGTAGGAAGTATATCTCTAATAATACCTTCCATGATTCTAATCTTCTATATGGTGAAAGGTCCATTTGGTGGAACTTCCACCTCCTGGGTAAGCCCCATGCCTTGTCCCAAGGGTGCTCGGCTAAAATTTGGAACAGTTTGGGTATCTCCATTTTTATTGACCTTTTTGAGAATGATTGTCTTATGAGTTGGGATGAGTTAAGGAACAAATTTAACCTTCCGGCTGCACATAAGAAGACTTATAGCATGATTGTCAAAGCTTGCAAGGATCTCCCTGCCACCTTCTTTATTGATTCTCATAGATTTCTAAACATCAAATAGCCTGATGGCACTATGATTAACAAAATTAAATCCAAAAATGTTTATAGTATCTTGAATAACATCCATTATATCATTGATCATGTTAACAATTTCTAGTATACTTCTCTTGAGCCTAATTGCTAGAAGAAAATTCTTTCTAGATTGTGGAAATCTCTTGTTGATCCTAAAATCAAATGTTTTAAATGGCAGATGGTTATCAATAGACTCCCGATAAGCAAAAACCCTACTCTTACTGGTTTTTGTAGCCTTTGCCAACACCCTGACTCCTGCAAACACATTCTTTTTTACTATAAATTTTCTAAAAGGATCTGGGCTTTATTTGGTATCACTTATCCTAAATACATAGATATTTTTGAATTGATTAATGGGCATATACAAGGTCTTAAAAAAGATACTAATCTTCTTTGGAACATCCTTTCTTCTAACATCTTATGGCAGATCTGGAAATGCAGGAATGAAGAAAGGTATCAGGGCATTCATAGATCCCTTACTAAGTCTTTTTTAAAACTCACATATTTTAAAATTTCCTCACAGGTCTGCGTCAGTATGATGATTGAGAGGGAAAATCTTATCAGATTTCTCAAAATGGGACACTCTACCATGTTCATATTTGAAATGAAAGATGGGTATGCTTGGCGAAGGCATATGGATAATATGTTTATCTTTGAGAAGACGGAGAAACAACTGCATAAAGATATCAGTAAGAACAAGGATGCAATTGATGACTAGATTTTTATGCTAACTCAAATCCAAGCAAACAAAAGCATTGTCTAGATGGAAGGACCTATGAGCTGGACTGCTTGGGTTGAAAATCATGATGATTTGCTGCACTAATACTCTATTTTAGTTGATATTCTTCATTTTTGATATATATGTATTTTATATTTTGATACTATGACACGATCCATGTGAGGCCCTACCTCTGGATATGAATGCTTTGTTGTGGATACTTAGCTGTATATTTTTTATTTTACTATAGTTAATATATAAAAAAATATTTAAGTTCATGTTATTTTTTGATCTCAGCAACCATGTCTTATTTACTAATGTTAGTTGCAAAATCAAAATAATTATTATATTATAATTAAAACAACAATTACAATTTTAAAATATATATTTATTGAGAATACATAGTTAATTTGAATTTAGAATTATTTTATTCTCTTAATTAACTAGTAATCTTGTTTAATTGAGTTATTTTATTATTTCGATTAATGAGTTAGTCATGGTGATTGAT
Source organism: Thuja plicata (assembly GCA_018584345.1). Taxonomy (NCBI): domain Eukaryota; kingdom Viridiplantae; phylum Streptophyta; class Pinopsida; order Cupressales; family Cupressaceae; genus Thuja; species Thuja plicata. The sequence goes on from MU226210.1 coordinate 2,543,241, forward strand.
AAGTTAACTAGTTTAATTCAATTTTTAATTGATTTGATTGAAGGGTTAGCTAAATTGATTGATTAGTCAAATATACGGTGTAAATCATGATTTTTATTGAATTATTATTTTTATTTTTTTTGGCAAAACTTTATATTTATATTTATATTAATCAACTGGTTCAAAAGGGCTCCCGGAGAAAGAACCAAGAAAGAAAACTCCGTTCATGGCCCATCAAAATACAAATATGGAATCTAGATCATAAAAGAATCTAGAGCCCCAATACCCCCAAGGCCATAAAAAATACCTAATTACAGCTTGCATAGGAACATCCCAATACAAAATGGAGCCCAACCCCACGGGCAATAAAAAATCCCGATTACAATTTTGTATGCACCCTAAAATGGTCGCCTGGACTATGGGCCCCATTTATCATTTTATCAAATTATCAAATTCCTGAATCAATGCTTTGGAATATTTTCAATTCAAATCAATTTCCTTGATCAAATTGTAATTAATTCAATTATTTCAATATTTCCTAAGGTTTGATCATTTTTATTTAATTAAAATATTTAATCTCCCTTTTAATTAAATAAAATTCATCTTATTTAATTAAATTAAATTCCTCCCATTTAATTAAATGAAATTCTTCCAATTTATTTAATTAAAAGAAAACCCATTTTTTAATTAAATAAATAAAAATCCCCACTTAAAGCAGTTTATTTGATGAAAAAAGAAATAAATTAAATAAAAAATAAATAAAAATCTCTTTTTCCTCACATCTTCCTAAGTGGTGGACTTTTTTCCTCTTAATCATAGCCTTTGATTTTTGCCTCTTAATCTCAACCATTCACTTTTCTTTATAAGGAGCCCTCTCCTTCTCATTCTTGAATATAGAATTTTTAGGTATTGTTATGCTGCAGGTTTGGAGAGCAATTTTGGAGGAGAATTTGAGCACTCAAGCTTGGATATTGCAACTTCTCTCTTCTTGTCTTCTTCTTCTTGCATCCATGGCTATTCATGTAGATTAGATTCATATTTCCTTTCATAGATTAATCTTGCATTTGTATTTCCTTTCATAGACTAAATCTTGCATTGTTATCATTTAGATTAATGTCCTTTCATGCATTGCAATCATATAGAATAGTTGTCATTTTCATGCATTGAATCTCTCATTTCATGGTGTACTTTCATAGGCACAACTAGGTCTATTGAGATCCTCCATCACAAACCTTTGCACTCCATGACTAGGGAGCTATGAGTCGATATTTAAGGCCTCATTCTTGAGCAACCTTGAATGGAATGATTCATAGAACTGTGACATATTTTTATCATACATTTTTTACACCCACCGTGGGGTAGGAGATTCATTTTCTATGACATAGCTATTTTTCATAATTTATTTTCGGATTTCCATATTTTTCATCTTTTCCGTACTTTCGATTTTTTTTTTGCAGGGAAATTTCACGCGAGATTTTGCAGGTCTGTAGGTGAGATTTTGCTAGATTTTGTGTTTCCTCGTGTGGCACTATGCTAATCCTCTTACATCTCTGTGAAAATCCTCGCACGACATTTGGCGATAGGCTGTGGATCTGATCTGTTACTATTTTCTGTTGTCTGTGCACTTCTTCACGCGGGCCTGTGTACTTTACGTGACACTGTGCAAATCCTCATGCTGCACTGTGCGAATCCTCACCTGAGTTTCCATACCAGAGATCTATTTTTCATTGATACATTTATATATCTTTGTTTTTTCTTGCTAACCACTAATGTTTATTGTTTCTAGTGGTTTGTGATTTGTTTTTGCTGTTGCTGTTGCAGATTTGGACTTTCTTGGATAAATAACAAAATAATTTGTGTTGCACTGGATTTGAGGTATTTTGTTGATCTCTATAACATTTGGATTTTGGAAATAAAATGAACCTCTCATGTGTTTATCTTGAGTGTTTCTTGCTTTCATAGATCACCTTTCCAATTGGTGCTCTAAAAATGGACCTAGATTTGCTTTCTTGCATATATGTTTCACATAGTAATTAGGCCCTATGAACACTATTTGTGGCGATCGTGAGAGAGTGGGCTTCATTCACTTGTCTTACATGCGAAGCTCTTCTTGATGATACATCCCCTTGTAGGTAGGGAAGGATTTTTTTATCTCATTGGTCAACTTGGTTTGGGCTTCGACTTTTGGCAATACTTTCTCTCTTTGGGGAGATTGGTCTCATTTGTTGTTGTGTGAACCTTGAATGAGGTGATTTCAAATTAGTGGGTCAATTAATCTTGTTTTCTATGTTTGGGTGAGGTGAAGAGGCTAGAGGATTATGCTCTTTTCCCTTTTGGGAGAATCAGAAACTTGGAACCCTTGAATCCAAACCGAGTCCCCATGTGGTCCATATTGTGAGTCTTCCTTGTTAGAGAGAGTTAACTACAGTGGAAATTCCCTTTATTGGGTAAACCACGTGGACAGAACCTCAAGCGGTAATAGCCATTCCACCATGGTAGCAACAACCACTATATAAATATCCTTGTGGAATAAATCTTCACAGGTGTAGTTTCTTGTGGGTTGTCAGATCTCCTTAGCAACTCCTGATTGATTAAATTCTCAGACTATGTCAAAACCTTGGTGTGCCAGGATTGGATTTCACCCACTTGAGATTGCAAAATTTGCAGAGTTAAGCCATTACTAAGAACCATAGTGCAACCAACTTTTTATTCTCTAGGACTATGTGCGTGATTGGAAAAAATTTTGAGAACATACACAAGTAGCATTCTTATGGAGCAGAAATACTATGACACTATCCATGTTCATGTGCAAGGTTGCTTTGTCCCTTGCTCATTGTTTGAAGACATTGATCGCTTGAACTCCCTGATTGTTGTTTTGCATGCCTGGTTGATGATAAAATCTGTTAACGCATCTAGTTGGTCAATTAAAACAAACGCAAACTGAGTTCTGTGTCCTTTCCTCGCGTGAGAAAACTATTTCTTTGTGTCGTTCGCTGCATTTCCTCGTGCAGCTATCTGAGAATCCTCGTGTGATATCTTGCCAATTTGCTATTATATTGTTACACCAATCTGTTCTTTCCTTGCGCTCCTGTGCATTTTGTCACGTGGTCCTATGCAAATCCTCGCGCGAGAAAGTGTTTCGTCGCGCAAAACTACCTACCAGTGAGCTGTTTGCTATCATTTTTGAGCCTGTTTAACTTGCTATCCTATTATTTTCAGTTTTCTGGGTTGATTCGGGTCATATTGGACTACTTACCCCATTTTTAGAATCTTTTTTTTTGCTTAGGATTCTTGCATTTGACCTCTTGGATTAGCAATCTTTGATTTCACAAGTGACCTTGCTTGGCACTTGGTGAGCTAGAAACCATCCTTGTTGAAAAGATAAACCTTTAGATTCTTTGATAACACACTTGGAGAGTTTTGGTAGTCTCTTGTCCATCCACTTTCATACAAAATTTCAATCTTAATTAATATAATTTGGGTAAGACCATCCTCCTGATCCATATGTGTTAGGGTATTCACCCATTTATTGGGCACCTCTGTGGTAGTGTTGGCTTACACCTCTTTGCAATTTTCTATCTAATCACCTCTTTTTGGACAAGTTAATGCCTTTTTCTATCCTAGTTTGGTACCAACATTTCTTAGGGTAATCCTATCAGCTACTACCTTTTCTTTCATGCTAGTTACAACAAGATATCAAGTAAATCAAGGAAAATGACCTCAAGCAGTTTTTAACTAATTACCCTTAGTAGAAACTCGCCAAAGACATAAGGAAAAAGAACCCATATTTGATCAATCACCTGGGAATACTTTGGAAGTGTGGTTTCATTCCAAGAGTCATCTTAGTGAGTTGGGTATCCCCTTAGCATCTTCTCACTCTTCTATGGATATGAGTTACACAATGACTCAGAGAGAGAAGGAAGCCAGGGATAAACGTTATGATGATATGTTTGCAAAGAGTAGAGATGCTATTTCGTTTAGTGGTTCCTCTCATAACAGTAGACCAACCTCACCCCTTATTTCAACAAGATATCTAGATGCACACCAAAGGGCTGAGAGAGAGAGAGAGGTAAGAGACATGCTTGTGACGATGAGTTATCACAACATGAGAAATAAGGAGATGAACTTTATGATACTCATGTCAATACAACTTATACCAAGAAATTGTTTTTAAATTCAAGACCAAGATCACCTCTTAAAACATCTACCAATTAAATGAGTGACAGACTCAAGAGGATTGAGTGTGAAAAGAAAGCATTCCAAGATGAACAAGTTCATAAGGAAGAACAAATTAGACGCCTAGAGTTGGAGAAACAAACTTTTATAGAAATGGAAAGGAAATCCTTTCAAGAGGAGAGAGATAGGCTCTTGGCTCAACAACTCAATGATCCATTCAATAATATGCATGTTAGTGGTGGAAACAGTTCTCCTCCATCCACTCCTAGGACTCCATGAAGTAGGAGACATTCAAGATCACCATCACAATCTCCGAGCCCTAGGGGAAGAAGGGTTTCTAGACATGATCATCATAGGAGATAAACCCCTCCTAGGAACTCAAGGCCATCTTTACAATGTGCTCATTATGGTTCACAATATGGGGGTAGTAGCTTGAGCTTTGATCACACCTCCCAAGATTTCATGCAAATGAAACAAGAGCCACTTTTTCAATAGTATGTGGAGAAATATGTGGAGCAAAACAAGGATAAGTTCCTAGAGAGTCTAATCAACAAGGGTGCTAGGGTCCCTTACAACTTTGATGTGGATAAAAATATCAAGAAGCAAGGTCCATTCCAAGAGGAGAAGCTCAATTAAATGCAAAGAACAATGGACAAAATGTTTGCACCTAAGAATTCTTTCTCGTTGGACTCAATTTGTCCTAATCCTTTTGATAAGATTTTTGACATGAAAGAATTTCCTAGAAAGGTTGAAATTCCTCAATATGATAAATATGATGGGATTGGAGATCCACATGATCATGTGCACTGGTTTTATACCACAAGTTTTGAGTTCCATCAAGATGATTCATACCTTATGAGGTTATTCCAATGAAGTCTTAAGGGACAAGCAATGGAATGGTTTACTAAGATAACTCCACCTGTTAATACTTTCAAAGAGGTTGCTCATAGATTTGTTCAACACTTTCCGTACAATGCTTCAAGATATATCACCTTGTTGGACTTATGTATCTTAAAGCAGAATCAAGGAGAATCCTTTGTTACTTTCTTGCAAAGGTGGAGACGAAAGTTCTCTTTCTATTCTAGAACTATTCCTGATAGTGAAAAGGTTGACATCCTTATTAGCAACTTGGTTCCCGAAATGTAGTATGAAGTTAAGAAAATGGTTTTTGATTCATTTGACACCATGGTTGAGACTGCATGTAGAATTGAGGATGTTTTAAGAGAACAAGGAATTTTGACTAAACATGGAAATAACAACAACAATGGTCAAAACAACAACTCTAATAAGGATAAAGGGAAGAACCAATATTGGAATAGGAACAAACAAGTGGTTAATGATGGAGTTGTGGATTCCTCCCAACCTAAAGATCAACCTATGCTTCATTTATCTAGTGATGTTCAAGATATAAAGCTCAAAACCTCGAATCAACAAGAAAGTAAGCCAAGCTACCAAGGTAGGCCTAAAAGCGAAAAATGTCAATTTGCAAAACTTGGTGAGCCGTATGAGCAAATTTTAAAGAAACTTATTGATAAAAATCTGGCACATCCTCAACATGCTGTGCATTTTCATATACCTGAAGTTAAACCACATTGGTGGAAGGAGAAAGCCTATTACATATTTCATAATGGTATTGGACATGATGTTGAACACTGTTGGAAACTCAAGCATATCATTCAAGATCTCATTGAGAATGGAAAATTTACAATAGATGGATTGAACACCAACACTGATCATAAGGCAATCAAGGAACCTTTGCCCAAATATGAAAAGGGGGAAACCTCTAAAGTTAAGAATGGCTAAGCTGAGATCAATTATACTTACACAGTTGTGGAGAATACTATCGACATGCTTGAATTTGTGGAAGAAAATGTTAACATGATGAGTGGCAGAGATCCTTATGGTTATGATCTAGATGGAGACTCTCCTCCTATTTTTGATAAAGAACCTATTGTGGTGCTAAGGGGTCCCAACATAAGAAGGTCGCCTCAATCCCTTAATGTTGTTACCTAAAGTCAAGATCCTATTGTCATTAGGGGACCCAATTCAAGCCAATCAAGTAAACCTAAGCAAGTGGAATCCAAGCCTATCACCTTGAAACCAACTGCCAATCCTAAATCGAGTTACAATCTTGTTGATTAGTTACAAAGAACCCCTGATCAGATTTTGATCTTTGAGCTCTTATAGTTGTCCATGAGACATAAAAAAATCCTTGAGGATGCTTTGTGCATAGAAAATGTCCACAAGAACTTAGATATTGATCAATTCCAAAATATGGTTAATCACATTGCTACCCCTCATTACCTTACATTTTCAGAAGATGATAATAAAGCTTTGAGCCATCTGCACAATCTTTCCCTTCATATTGAGGTCATGATCCATAGAATCCATGTTAGGCGTGTGTTGATAGATCGGGGTGCTGGCCTTAATATTTGTTCCTTTAGTCTTTTGAAAGAATTGGGTTATTCTAAAGAGGTTATAGATACTAGAAAAAGGATTAATATCAAAGCCTATGATGAGGTAGAAAGAAGTTCCAAGGGGTTGGCCATCCTTCCTGTTAGGATTGGCCCTGTTCAAAAGGATATTTTATTTCAAATAGTTGATGTTGGACCCCTTGCATATAATATCTTACTTGGTAGACCATGGATTCATGACATGCAAGCAGTGTCGTCTACCTACCATCAATGTGTTAAGTTCCCCTACAATGGAATACAGATTTGTATACCTGGGGATAACACTTTATCAGTCAATTCAATTTCAGTAGGAACTCATGTTCCCCTTAATAGAGAAGCAAAATATTTTGATGCAACTTTAGCTGAATGCAAAGACAAGCTTAAAATGATAAACCTTGGCATGGGGGGGTATCAACTCAACTCCCTCACAACATTATCAGTTTCACCTCAGTCTTATGGTAAACCTTCAAAAGAAAAGAATCCTTCCTCTTTAGCTATGACTTTATTTGGCAAATTTGTAGAATCATTAGTGCCTATTCAAAATGAGAAAGAGGAAACATTTGTTAGAGATTGGATCTATAAAGAAGAAAAATATATGCACAATGAGAACTTCTCTCACTCTCCTAAGGCTTATGGAAGAGGATGTACTTTTGTCAAGAAGATGGGCTATCTAATTATGGCCCTCTTAATCAAAATTTGGATGCTAGGTTTGAACCTGTTGATCATGCTAAAATTGGACGCAAGTCTAAGAAGCCAGTTGGCCTAGGATTTGAAAATTGGAACAAGCGCACTAATCCTCTCTTTGAAAAGTTGGATAGTGATGATGAACCAGAGTATGTACCTAATTTGACAAATCAGCAAGATATGTGTGAAGATTGGGTCCCTTCCACTAATCTCCTTTGGGGAGATTCAGATA
>MU226210.1:2557305-2568994 GCA_018584345.1 Thuja plicata
ATTAAAAGAAAACCCCTCTTTTAATTAAATAAATAAAAATCCCCACTTAAAGCACTTTATTTGATGAAAAAGGAAATAAATTAAATAAAAATTAAATAAAAATCCCTTTTTCTTCACATCTTCCTAACTGGTGGGCTTTTTGGCTCTTAATCATAGCCTTTGATTTTTGTCTCTTAATCTCAATCGTTCAGCTTTCTTTATAAGGAGCCCTCTCCATCTCATTCTTATATATAGAATTTTTAGGTATTGTTATGCTGTAGGTTTGGAGAGCAATTTTGGAGGAGGATTTGAGCACTCAAGCTTGGATATTGCAACTTCTCTCTTCTTTTTTTCTTCTTCTTGCATCCATGGCTATTCATGTAGATTAGATTCATATTTCCTTTCATAGATTAATCTTGTATTTGTATTTCCTTTCATAGAATAAATCTTGCATTGTTATCATTTAGATTAATTTCCTTTCATGCATTGCAATCATATAGAATAGTTGTCATTTTCATGCATTGAATCTCTTATTTCATGGTGTAATTGTATAGGCACAACTAGGTCTATCTGAAGGCCTCTATCACAAACCTTTGCACTCCATGACTAGGGAGCTATGAGTCGATATTTGAGGCCTTATTCTTGAGGAATCTTGAATGGAAAGATTCATAGAAATGTGACACATTTTCATCACATAAGTGTGTTAACTGATATTGAGTTCCGAGGAGTGTCCTTGTCTCATAAGTCTCTCCATGATGCATAGCTAGAGGACTTGGGGCACGAGACATGTTTTTATTTGCTTCCTACTTTATGTTTCACTATTTTTGCACAACCGTTTTGCTGGTCATCCTGGCCTCTATGCCTTGATGCAAGCATGGTTTTTCTATATTAAATTGGGTAAGCTAACATCACAGTCATCTTGACCTTTATGTCTTTGATGCTTATGTTAGAATATTTCCACATTCTAATCCGATATCAAACACATTCACATCTTCATAGTTTCACTTGTGACTATTGATGATTGTGTGGTTTTTCGATGTCTATTAATAATGGCCCAATGATGAAAATAAGTTCATTAACATTCTCTTATGAATGATGAACAAAAAGACCTATGTTATAGTTGCTCTATTGCAAGTACACCTTTGCATTTTCATGTAGCTTGCATTGTTAGACCTCATGTTACTATGCATTTTTAGGCTGCATTACGAGTTTGTGAGGGTTTTCCTTCATCTTTCTTATGGACTTTTAATCAACTGTGATCATGTTCTGATCTTCATTTTATTATATTCTTTTGTGATCTCAATCAAAATTCTCTATCTTAAACAGTTGATTAACTTTGGGGCTTTCTTTTTCTTGAGGCAAATTCTCTTTCTTCTCTCCATTTCTTTCCATCTCTTCCAAACTTCTATCTTCCATTCACTTTCACCCCACTTCTTTTCTTCTAATTCAACCTTGGGGCATAATATTTCATGCTTGATGATCTACCTTGGTTCTGTGATCTTTATATCTTTCATCTTACATCAAGAACCTTATCTTTAGTTCAATTTGATCAAATTTATCAATTTATTATTTCTCCTCTATCTCATTTCGATTTTGATCATGAGGGGGCATTGCCTATCAAACTCTAATCCTTGATTTAGCTTTATCAATCCTATCATTGTTCCGCTTGGGGCAACCTTGCTTGAGATTCTTATCCTAGACATGTCAATTACTTATTTACAACGGTGTTGACCTTGTCTTGTTTTGCAATCAGCTTATCTTTGTTCTGATGTCAATTACTTATTTACAACGGTATTGATGTCTGTGTTGTTTTGTGATCCCAAATCGATCTCACACTTAAACTGCATTCTTTGACTACATGTGTTCCTAGAATGATCACACATTACTCAAAGAGGGGCAAATGTATGCATCCTAAAATGGTCGCCTGGACTATGGGCCCCATTTATAATTTTATCAAATTCTCAAATTCCGGAATCGATGCTTTGGAACATTTTCAATTCAAATCAATTTCCTTGATCAAATTGTAATTAATTCAATTATTTCAATATTTCCTAAGGTTTGATCATTTTTATGTATTTAAAAGATTTAATCTCCCTTTTAATTAAATTAAATTCATCTTACTTAATTAAATTAAATTCCTCCCATTTTATTAAATAAATTTCTTCCAATATATTTAATTAAAAGAAAACCCCTCTTTTAATTAAATAAATAAAAATCCCCACTTTGAGCACTTTATTTGATGAAAAAGGAAATAAATTAAATAGAAATCCCTTTTTCGTCACATCTTCCTAAGTGGTGGGTTTTTTGCCTCTTAATAATAGCCTTTGATATTTGCGTCTTAATGTCAACCGTTCACTTTTCTTTTTAAGGAGCCCTCTCCTCATTCTTTAATATAGAATTTTTAGGTATTATTATGTTGCAGGTTTGGAGAGCAATTTTGGAGGAGGACTTGAGCACTCAAGCTTGGATATTGCAACTTCTCTCTTCTTGTCTTCTTCTTATTGCATCCATGGCTATTCATGTATATTAGATTCATATTTACTTTCATATAATAAATCTTACATTGTTATCATTTAGATTAATTTCCTTTCATGCATTGCAATCATATAGAATAGTTGTCATTTTCATGCATTGAATCTCTCATTTCATGGTGCACTTGCATAGGCACAACTAGGTCTATCTGAGGGCCTCCATCACAAACCTTTGCACTCCATGACTAGGGAGCTATGAGTCAATATTTGAGGCCTCATTCTTGAGCAACCTTGAATGGAATGATTCATAGAACTGTGACACATTTTCATCACATAAGTGTGTTAAATGATACTGAGTTTCGAGGAGTGTCTTTGTCTCATAAGTCTCTCTCTGATGCATAGCTAGAGGACTTGGGGCATGGGACATGTTTTTATTTGCTTCATGCTTTATGCTTCACTATTTTTGCACAACCATTCTGCTGGTCATCCTAGCCTCTATGCCTTGATGTGAGCGTGGTTTTTCTATATTAAATTGGGTAAGCTAACATCATAGTCATCTTTACCTTTATGTATTTTATGCTTATGTTAGAATCTTTCCACATTCCAATCTGATATCAATCACATTCATATTTTCATAGTTGCACTTGTGACTAGTGATGATTGTGTGGTTTTTCGATGTCTGTTAATAATGGCCCAATGATGAAAATAAGTTCCTTAACATTCTCTTATGAATGATGAACATAAATAGCTATGTTACAGTTGCTCTATTGCAAGTACACCTTTGCATTTTCATGTAGCTTGCATTGTTATACCTCATGTTAGTTTGCATTTTAGGCTTCATTATGAGTTTGTGAGGGTTTTCCTTCATCGTTCTTGTGGACTTTTAATCAACTGTGATCACGTTCTGATCTTCATTTCCTTATCTTCTTTCGTGATCTCAATTGAAATTCTCTATCTTAAAGAGTTGATTAATTTTGGGGCTTTCTTTTTCTTGAGGCAAATTCTGTTTCTTCTATCCATTTCTTTCCATCTCTTCTAAACTTCTATCTTCCATTCACTTTCACCCCACTTCTTTTCTTCTAATTCAACCTTGGGGCATAATCTTTCATGCTTGATGATCTACCTTGGTTCTATGATCTTTATATCTTTCATCTTACATCAAGAACCTTATCTTTAGTTCAATTTGATCAAATTTATCAATTTACTATTTCTCCTCTATCTCATTTCAATTTCAATCAAGAGGGGGCAGTACCTATCAAACTTCAATCCTTGATTCAGCTTTATCAATCCTATCATTGTTCCGCTTGGGGAAACCTTGCTTGAGATTCTTATCTCGGACATGTAAATTACTTATTTACAATGGTGTTAACCTTGTCTTTTTTTGCAATCAGCTTATCTTTGTTTTGATGTCAATTACTTATTTACAATGGTGTTGATGTCTGTGTTGTTTTTTGATCCCAAATCGATCTCACACTTCAACTGCATTCTTTGACTACATGTGTTCCCAGAATGATCAAACATTAGTCAAAGAGGGGCAAATGTATGCACCCTAAAATGGTCGCATGGACTATGGGCCCCATTTATCGTTTTATCAAATTATCAAATTCCTGAATCAATGCATTGGAACATTTTCAATTCAAATCAATTTCCTTGATCAAATTTTAATTAATTCAATTATTTCAATATTTCCTAAGGTTTGATCATTTTTATTTAATTAAAATATTTAATCTCCCTTTTAATTAAATAAAATTCATCTTATTTAATTAAAAGACTTAATCTCCCTTTTAATTAAATTCATCTTATTTAATTAAATTAAATTCCTCCCATTTAATTAAATTAAATTCTTCCAATTTATTTAATTAAAAGAAACCCCCTCTTTTAATTAAATAAATAAAAATCCCCACTTAAAGCACTTTATTTGATGAAAAAGGAAATAAATTAAATAAAAATCCCTTTTCCCTCACATCTTCCTAAGTGGTGGGATTTTTGCCTCTTAATCATAGCCTTTGATTTTTGTCTCTTAATCTTAACCGTTCACTTTTCTTTATAAGGAGCCCTCTCCTTCTCATTCTTGAATATAGAACTTTTAGGTATTGTTATGCTGCATGTTTGGAGAGCAATTTTAGAGGAGGATTTGAGCACTCAAGCTTGGATATTACAACTTCTCTCTTCTTGTCTTCTTCTTGTTGCATCCATGACTATTCATGTAGATTAGATTCATATTTCCTTTCATAGATTAATCTTGCATTTGTATTTCCTTTCATAGAATAAATCTTGCATTGTTATCATTTAGATTAATTTTCTTTCATGCATTGCAATCATATAGAATATTTGTCATTTTCATGCATTGAATCTCTCATTTCATGGTGTACTTTCATAGGCACAACTAGGTCTATATGAGGGCCTCCATCACAAACCTTTGCATTCCATGACTAGGGAGCTATGAGTTGATATTTGAGGCCTCATTCTTGAGAAACCTTGAATGGAATGATTACTCGTATCTTTGTGATGACATTATACCTGAAACCTTTAACCAATCTGAATGCAAAAACCTTACCTAAAATGCCTCCTTCCATTCCCTTATCACTGGTGATTTGTATAGGAGGGGTCTAGATGGAACACTTCTTAAATGCTTAGAAAAGGAAGAATCCGACCAAGTGTTAGTTGACATTCATAAGGGCATCTGTGGGGGACATTCCAATGGTCTTGCCATGGCCAAAAGGTTGCTTAGGGCGGGGTACTATTGGCCCATGATGTAGATTGGTGCAGTATCTTTTGCAAAGTCATGCGAAAAGTGTTAAAAACATGGTAACCTGATACATGCTCTAGGCAGGGAACTCATTCCTTCTATATCTCATTGGCCATTTCTGCATTGGGCCTTTGATCTTGTTGGGAAGATTTATCCCAACTTATCAGGTGGACAGAAATTTAATATCACTACTACTAATTACTTCACTAAATGGGTAAAAGTTGTCCCACTTTCTATTGCCGTGGGCAAGACAGTTTCCCTATTCCTTTTGAACCATATGATCTATCTATATGGAGTGCCTTTCGAGATTATCACTGACAACAGAGGCCAATTTAAAAATAAGGACCTTAAATAACTCTGCAAGAAATTCAAGATTAAACAACATTGGTCCTCTGTTTACTTCCCGTAAGGAAATGGTCAAGAAGAGGCATCAAACAAAACCATTCTTAAAATCTTGCATATAATAGTGTGTACGAATGGTAGAGATTGGCATTTATAGATAAATCCAGCTTTATGGGCTTATAGAACTAGTATTCGTACTCCTACTGGGGCTACTCCTTTTGCCCTTGCATATGGTGCTGAAGTAGTGTTACCTTTGGAGGTTGAGATTCCTTCACTTAGAGTTTCTCTCCATGGTCTAGTTACAGATGAAGACTACCGCGCAATGAGACTTCAAGAGTTAGAACTTCTAGATGAAAAATGTCAAGCATCATTTGACCATATGAGGGTTTATCAAAAGCACATGTCCAAAGCCTTCAACAAAAAGGTTCATCCTAGAGAATTCCAGGTGGGAGATCTTTTCCTACATGAAAATCCTAAGAATTAACAGCATAGAGATCAAAAGGGCAAATTTGAACCTAATTAGCTTGGACCTTATGTTATTACAACAACTTTTGGGTTAGGTGCTTATTTACTATCTACAAAAGAGGGAGAATAGCTCCCTAATCCTATCAATGTCTTGCACCTGAAGAAGTTATAACCATGACGCCCATTATGTCTAGGGGCATCCTTTGTACATAATTATTGATCTTGAAAAAATCCAAAAAAAATGATATATTGTCAAAAATTCTAAAAATTGGAAAACGTCCTGAAAAAATAATCATCTTACTGAAAACCTAGCAATAGGCACTTTGATGTATCTCCAAAAAAATTATATATTCCAAAAATACAAAAAATTCAAAAAATTTAAAAAATTCAAAAAAATAGAAAAAGTGCCTTGGTGAAAACCTAGAAACAGGCGCCTTGGTAGAAAAAATCTAAAAAAATAATAAAAAGTCCTCAAAAAAAAAGAAGAAAAGAATAAAAAAATGAAAGAGAAAAAATTGTAATAAAATCCAAGTGGTGAAAACCTGGAAACAAGTGCTACTTGAGACCTTTGCACCCCTATTTCGTAGCGTGTGTCCTCGACGCTTAGCTTTTCTCCATTATGCCTTGTCCTTGTTGTCTTGGTCTGGAATCGGTCTTTGTCTTTGTCTAGGGGGCATAACTATGTTAGCTTTGGTCTCTTGGATGCATTAGTCTTTAGGACATCTCACAAATGGTGTTTTCAACACCACCCCAACTATATTTTTCAATACAACCCTTGACATTGAGTGTTTTTCAACACTTATCAGTTTTGGTCTTACCTAGTTTTGTCATATGGTCTTACCTGCTTGCAAGCATTCGATCCTTATCCTTGGAACTCAGTATCAATTAACACACTTAAAGTTTTAAAACACTTAATGCTTAAGCTATGTCATGATCTTTTCTTTGGGTGCTGACTGTTACTAATTTTTGTTGAGTGTCCTTGTCTCATAAGTCTCTCCATGATGCATAGCTAGAGGACTTAGGGCATGGGACATGTTTTTATTTGCTTCATGCTTTATGCTTCACTTTTTTTGCACAATCGTTCTGCTGGTCATCCTGGCCTCTATGCCTTGATGCAAGCATGGTTTTTCTATATTAAATTGGGTAAGCTAATATCACAGTCATCTTAACCTTTATGTCTTTGATGCTTATGTTAGAATCTTTCCACATTCCAATCTGATATCAATCACATTCATATCTTCATAGTTGCACTTGTGACTAGTGATGATTGTGTGGTTTTCCAATGTCTAATAATAATGGCCCATTGATGAAAATAAGTTCCTTAACATTGTCTTATGAATGATGAACACAAAGACCTGTGTTATAGTTTCTCTATTGCAAGTACACCTTTGCAATTTCATGTAGCTTGCATTGTTAGACCTATGTTAGTTTGCATTTTTAGGCTGCATTATGAGTTTGTGAGGGTTTTCCTTCATCTTTCTTGTGGACACTTTAATCAACTATGATCACGTTCTGATCTTCATTTCCTTATCTTCTTTCGTGATCTCAATTGAAATTTTGTATCTTAAACAGTTGATTAATTTTGGGGCTTTCTTTTTCTTGAGGCAAATTCTCTTTCTTCTCTCCATTTCTTTTCGTCTCTTCCAAACTTCTATCTTCCATTCCTTTCACCCCACTTCTTTTGTTCTAATTCAACCTTGGGGCATAAGCTTTCATGCTTGATGATCTACCTTGGTTCTGTGATCTTTATATCTTTCATCTTACATCAAGAACCTTATCTTTAGTTCAATTTGATCAAATTTATCAATTTATTGTTTCTCCTCTATCTCATTTTGATTTTGATCATAAGGGGGCAGTACCTATCAAACTTCAATCCTTGATTCAGCTTTATCAATCCTATCATTGTTCCGCTTGCGGCAACCTTGCTTGAGATTCTTATATCGAACATGACAATTACTTATTTACAACGGTGTTGACCTTGTCTTTTTTTGCAATCAGCTTATCTTTGTTCAGATGGAAATTACTTATTTACAACGGTGTTGATGTTTGTGTTGCTTTGTGATCCCAAATCAATCTCACACTTCAACTGCATTTTTTGACTACATGTGTTCCTAGAATGATCACACATTAGTCAAAAAGGGGCAAATGTATGCACCCTAAAATGGTCGCCTGGACCCATTTATCATTTTATCAAATTATTAAACTCCTGAATCAATGCTTTGGAACATTTTCAATTCAAATCAATTTCCTTGATCAAATTGTAATTAATTCAATTATTTCAATATTTCCTAAAGTTTGATCATTTTTATTTAATTAAAATATTTAATCTCGCTTTTAATTAAATAAAATTCATCTTATTTAATTAAAATATTTAATCTCCCTTTTAATTAAATTTAGCTTATTTAATTAAATTAAATTCCTCCCATTTAATTAAATAAAATTCTTCCAATTTATTTAATTAAAATAAAACCCCTCTTTTAATTAAATAAATAAAAATCCCCACTTAAAGCACTTTATTTGATAAAAAAAAAAAAAATTTAAATAAAAATCCCTTTTTCCTCACATCTTCGTAAGTGGTAGGCTTTTTGCCTCTTAATCATAGCCTTTGATTTTTGCTTCTTAATCTCAACCATTCACTTTTCTTTATAAGGAGCCCTCTCCTTATTCTTGAATATAGAATTTTTAGGTATTATTATGTTGTAGGTTTGGAGAGCAATTTTAGAGGAGGATTTGAGCACTCAAGCTTGGATATTGCAACTTCTCTCTTCTTGCCTTCTTCTTCTTGCACCCATGGCTATTCATGTAGATTATATTCATATTTCCTTTCATAGATTAATTTTGCATTTGTATTTCCTTTCATAGAATAAATCTTGCATTGTTATCATTTAGATTAATTTCCTTTCATGCATTGCAATCATATAGAATAGTTGTCATTTTCATGCATTGAATCTCTCATTTCATTGTGTACTTGCATAGGGACAACTAGTTCTATCTAAGGGCCTCCATCACAAACCTTTGCACTTGATGACTAGGGAGCTATGAGTCGATATTTGAGGCCTCATTCTTGAGCAACCTTGAATAGAATGATTCATAGAAGTGTGACACATTTTCATCACACAAAGTTTTGTATCAAAATTCCAAACAAAATAGAGTGGAGATATCCAGCAGCAAATAATACATGAAAATATATATGAAAGAGCCTACACTACCCAAAACCCTCAGCCCAATTGAGGCCCAATTACATTATGAAATAGCCCTGATACAGGGAATAAACCATGGAGCACAGAGTATCATAAGACATGAAAATACCACCATCATATATCAGCCGAGATGAAAGCCCACCGAAAGATGATAAATTAAAATCTAGGCACAGTATGCCAACAGCCATAGAGGAGCAGATGGCACATATAATCTAGAATCAGCAAAAAGAGAAACTCCAAATTGAGATACATGTGATACCGAGAGCATATAGAGCCAGGATCAATCCACAATGTAACCTGTACATAATATGAAGCGCCTCCCACCACAGAAGATGAACCCACCGATGGCACCAAAGCACGAGCATGAGACATCAAGCCAAATATGATATATGTTCTAGTAAAGGCCTCACATCAATAACCCAACTCGAGAGGAATCCTTTTAAAGACATGATTGAGAGGCAAGAAAGAAGAGGATGCAATGCAGTCTTTAATTGCAGCTAACAACATGATAAACTTATCAGAATTTAAAGAGTAAGTGATGTGGAAAAATTCCACCAATATGGGCATCACCAAGCCAAAATTTATATCCCTGCACTGCAGAAAGTAAGCTGTTGTTTTGAAGAAAAGAAGATAGAATGACCGCATTCAAAATTTTAAGCAACAAAGTCCATGACTAGGAAATATCAAGCAAGTTAGAACAGAAAAAGGAGAGTAATTGAGAGGGGAATATGATCCTTTTAAACTGTGGAGACAAGACCGACACACCAATTAACCTCCGAATGCACCTGCAACACTTTGGATAGTGAATAATAAAGATGGAAGCCAAAGAATCATCACATATGATACCTTCAAAGGGGAATTCAAGCTCAAATGGTGCAAAATGAAACTCACAGATTGAAAGGAGTGAATTCATCCAATCATCTATTAGCAACCATGGTTAGAAACTGATAGGTAAAGAATAGGTAGGGGCCGAACAAAGCATATATACAAAAATTACTCATCATAATAGAAAATGAGATTTTAATGAAATGAATTCAGCAGCCTTTTAGCTCAACCCGTAGATGATATTAATAAGATAGGAAAGATAAAATCTATTATACATGCGAGTTACAATCCAAAAATGCATATGATGACACAAGTGAAAAGATAACATGCGAGTTAGATCAAGGAATACTCATTAAGTGACGCATCTGAGAACGCACCCTGCTCATTAATGATTAGCACAAAGATTAGAACAAACTGAAATCATGAAAGAGGAGAAATTAATTAAACCCGATCTAAAAGAAACATGAGTGGGGGATTCGTACGTTATTGAAAAATGCTCAGACTAAAAGGGGAAGTTAGAGAAAATAGTAAGAGAAATCTTAAGATGCCAAAAAGAATGTTTGAGTGGGAGCTCACATCGGCTGATAAAAGAGGAGAAGAAAGGATGCAGGAAAATTAGACCGACTCAAAAGAAATAAAATTAAATATATGAGGGAATGAGGCTGCAAAAGCTGAATCAGAGGGGTAAAAGAGGTGAAGTCCATCAGCACCTTGATTAGCAAGCATATCTGCTAACTTATTACCTTCTCTAAAAATGTGGGTTACATAACATTATGATAGTAGTCAAGGACAGACCAAATTTGAGATAAAACATAATGGATATGTCTTACAAAAGAGAGCCTCTTCACATAAGAATTTATGATTACCGAGGAATCACCTTCAACATGAAGAGACTTAATATTCAATTTCTTTGCAGCCGTAAGACCATACAATAGCGCATAAGCTTTTTCCACATTATTAGTCCCTGATGGAATAGGTTGAGCCTCAAAAAAGAGGGGAGAGCCATGACAGTCCCAAAGAGAGAAACTGATACCAAAATTCCAAGGATTCCCTTTTGAAGATCCATCAAAGTTCAGTATGATACAACCATCTTGAGGGGGGACCATTTAATTGAGGCTCTGGATTGTAGCCTATCTTTAGGGAAAAAGGGGGAAAGAAAGAGAAGGGAGTATCAATCCCTTCCATTTCTTTATAATAACCTTGTCCCAAGAGGAGAAACCCCGATTACCCCTAAACTTAGAAGTATAAGCATTAGAGACCTCAACAATAGATTGATGAAGCCTATTTAAAATTATATGCAAGGATGAGACACAGTTACAAATAATACATTTATTCCTTTCCCACCAAATGGACCACAAGATCAGAGAGGGAGAATAGATGTAAGAAGAATGAAAAGAATGAAAGCTTAAACAAGTATTAATCCAAGAAAATGAAATGCATGGAAGATTTTACCACAACCAAAGGAGAGAAGATTGCAAGATCAACCACAAAGTACTTCAAGAATCCAACAATGAGCCAAGAGATTTTGGTAAGGGGAAAAGAAAAGAAAAACCCCTTTGTGAATAAGAATATGGCAAAAAGCCTAAAAGATGAGAGCAATGAGCTCAATACAATAATGAGAATAATGAGAGATTGAGAGAGAGAGGAGAAGATTATTC
>MU226210.1:2588842-2604486 GCA_018584345.1 Thuja plicata
TTGAGAGGAAAAGGTTATGAAGCAGTGTCTAGAATGAGAGAGGTGACTAGAATTTTCAGCTTTTATATACTTGATGATCAGAGAAGGATTATAACTCATGTTTCACTGGAAAAAAGGAGTCAACAACATGTATGGCTATTGGATATGACAAAAACATGAAGAAATAGACTATCTTCTCCAAAAGCTATTGAGTCTTTCACACTCAGACTTTGACAAAAACAATAAGAAATGACATTTGGTGATTCAACTTGATGGTGTGTGTGGTCTGACAAATGATTCCAGAGGTTGCTATTACAATCAGTAGAAGAAATATGAAGAGAAATCTGTTCTGAAGAGACTTCTTCATTCCTTATCCATGTTTGATGGTTTCATGCTCTTTGTGTTATAAAACATTCTTAAAATTACAATTTATCTTGCACTCCACATATTCTATGATTGATTTTTTAAAGTTGACGTTTCTTGTAAAATATTGATTTCTAATTGTCTAAACTTTTATGCTTTCCAATAGTAGTATGTATTTTATTAGTTTGTCAAAGGTATCACCATCTCACTTGGTGGATTTCTTCTTAATTTCACTAGGCATAAATAGGAGGAGATTCTTATCTTGGAACGAGTTTAATCATATTTTATGTTAAAAATTATTTCTCATCGTACTTTCTTGAGAAACCATTCACTTTGTCTTTTAGACCCACAGTTAATAACTTTCTGCAAAGACAAATAATTATTTCGATCATGTAAGGACCCAACCTGTCCTTAAATAAATAAATAAAAGTTTATGTGAAGATAATGTTCAATAACATATTAGAGAAGAGTAGTCAAGACTATTTTTTTTTTATACTTTCCAGTGTTAGTGATTACTTAGGAGATACAATCCTCTTTCCACAAGAGAGACAATATGAGACACAATACACAGCCAATTCGAGCTCTTTTGCCTTGGGAAACTAAGTTGTTCATCCAGACCAAACCTCTATTCGTATGGAATAGGAATACATAAGCGGCCTTCTCAAATCATACCTCTACCCATATGGGGAAGGAATTAATGTAAGTTATTTAGAATTCATACCTCCATCCAAATAGAATTCGATTATAAGCGGCCTTCTCAGATTATACCTCTACTTGTAAAGGTAGGATACCATGTAAGTGATCTAGAAATTGTACCTCAATCCATCCGGGAGGGGTTCTCATTAGGAAATAAATAAAAAATGCTCTGATTAGAGACTTTCACTCTTCGAGACCATCCGGGTCTAGAGTAGCTTGCAAGAAATTTCACAGTTTGTCCAAGACTGTGCCAAGGTTCTTAGCAAGGTTATAAAATAGGATCTACACCCTTCCTTGGATTTTGGGCCTTTATCTAGGTGAAAGACCACCGAGAGTAACTTTAATTCCTATACCCCCTCTCAGCTTTTTGGCACTTGGCTGGGTATAGGAACCTTCCTGAGAATCGTTCTTCTACAAGTTTTGTTAATTTTAGAATTTATGATATGACAATAATCAAACTACCACATAACTATGTCCAAGGTACCTGTGTGTTGAAGGTATCCTTCATCTCTAGGCTTCCTACATACCCATATCCATAGGATCAAGGCCCTTGAAACTCACACTCTCTAACAATATGTAGTTCTGGTAGAACTATTTTTATGAAGTTATGATGGGAACGCACCCTTTTGGAGTGTTTAATCAATCCTGAACAACTCTTCACTGGTTCAAACCCACTTGGGCACGTCCAACAAGTCCTATATCCTCTAAAACAACACTTGGAGCATTTATCATATGGTCAAAGTTAATATATATGTTTAGAGTTTTTCCTATGCACATGAGACCTATTTTCCTCTCCTCAAATTATCACTAAGCCAGTTTCCCTAAGTTGCTATGTTCCTCTTACAATGCTTGTTTCTCTTTTACTCTTCTATAAGAGTTCATCGGTTGTTTATCATGGGCCAGCTTTGTTGAAACAGTAACATTTAACTTGTACTTTAAACAATAATAAGATAAAAGAAAAAGATAAATTACTAAGAAGATAATTCTTCATGAATGGGTTTGCCTCAACTATAGGGTGAATGACACTACTCAGAGTCATACAAGAACGAAACTATTCAGGTTTTGGACATCAATATAAGGACAACCATTAACAAAATAAATATCCAATACTATTCTGTGATGTGTCAAAATCATGGGAAGCGCTCAATGATAGCACAACAATCATGTAATGCTTGTAATTTATCTAAGGGTAGAAAATTCAGCAAAGAATGATAAAGACTCAAACATAGTGATGTATATACACAATCTTGAGATACTAAGGCCTAATTTGCATTGTGTTCAACATTATTTAACTTTCGAGACAATGTTTACACATCTGATATATAATCTAACACATCAGAAATTCAAAAGGGTAGAGCCTCCCTAATACAACTATAGGAGACTTATCATTCCCTTAGGAATCTATAAAATAAGCTTTCTCAAATTAGTAACAACAATAGTTTGTTTGTTTCAGCATAATCAGAATATAAGAAATAATTTGTTGTTAATTTGTATGACTTTTCCCTCCATATCAAATTTAGTACTTTGGAACTTCTTGTTTTGGAATTTCATGTTTCCTTCAACAACAAGGTATATTTTGATACCACCAATTTATAAATCTTGGAATTAAATTTTCAACCCCCTCCAGTTGACCGTATTATCCCAAACTGTGTAAGGTAAGGAATATAATTGCTATACCCTTTTTCAACCTTATGTGACTAATCATGAAAGGTACAACGATATCAAAATTTGGTGTATGTAAATGATATCATACGGTGAAAAAAAAGAACAAAGCTAACAAAGAAATTTAATAGATATTATATGCTTATATTGATGCCATAGCACTGTATTTCTTTTTGCTTCTAAATTTGCAAATTCTGATAAATACAAATGGGAAATTAAATTGAAAATTTATAAAATAACTAAAATAATTATGGTTTTCATCCAATTACTCGAAGAACACGCATAAGAGTATGGAAATGAAGATTTTTCAATACTTTCCTATACATTATGAAGAGTTGTACCAATGAAGCCTTAATTTTTAGAATGTAATCATGAGAGTGCTTATAAAAAAAGAGAATAAAACATGATAACTAGTCCAAGAAAATTGTCTTTTTCCAACTTGCTTAAAGAACAACAAAAGTAAATTTTATCTAAAAATATAGTGAATAAATTCATACCACCAACACAAGACTTCCAATTAAGGAAAGGGTTTATCCACGGAGTGTGCATACCTGATTTTTTTCTTGTAAAATAGCAAAGGACAAAAATAAGGAATTTTCAATTGCCAGCATTGCTTGTCTTCTTACCAGATGATGTCCCCTTTTGCCCACGTTAAGACTTCTTTTATAGTTTCTCCTGTCGGTGGATAATAGTGGATGTCTATTCTAGAACTCTTGTAGTGCAAGAAAGAAATCAGATTTATCATCTTTAACCTTCCACATAGCTGGTAGCATCACTGAACATTCTTCCTTCAGCCACATCTCCTTGGTTGTGTTTCAGCTCCTCTCATACCAGGACGCGTGCACTACCTTCTTCCTTCACAAATATTTTTTTTTAAAAAATGATAAAATAAACAATGTATGGTTTGTACATTGGTAGACTATTTTTAGAAGCTTTTTATATATTAATTTTTTTTGGTCTTTATATAGTTTTTAGTTTATATCTGGCCCACCCCTGAATTCTCTTTGTCGTAGTTTTAATGTTTATAGGAGGAATGGATCTCTTTAAAATATGAGATGGATATATGTATTTTATATAACTCGGCTAGGGTGATAAAAGATTTGTAATGCCTTAAACATTTCTTTTATTACCAGTTTATTAAATATTATCATATGTGCAGTTTTGCTAATTATTGGTAAATTTATTATTTATTTTAATTTATACTATTTTAAAGTTTATTAGTTATATATAATGTCTATTGATTAAATATTATTATTTAAAGGTCTATTTTATAATTAATTATTTGCAATATTTTAAAGAATCACTCAAGATTGACTTGATATTGAAAATTCTAGGTAACTTTAAAATATGAAATTTTTTGACTCAAAATAGTTCAATAACATTGTCTAAGGAAATAAAACATCAAACTAAATTAGATTAATGTATAATTGTAGAAAGGCCAAACATTTGCAAACTTGTCAAATAATTATTTTCTTTTTAATATATGAGAATTGTAAAGGTTTTCCCATTGAGGGTCGTGACATCCTTCCCCCCTTAGAAATGCATCATCCTAATGCATAATGATTTAGAGTGGAACATAAGGAGCAGCAAAAGCATGAGGTACAAAACATACAAGATCATTGTCAAGTACATAAGGTAAGTAAATAATAACATCATTCTTGCAATAATCAAATTCTATACTAACATGATTCAAATTATCGTAAAGTTTATCGAAATTGCATTCATCAAGTGATATTGTCAAATTTTATGCTAACAAAACCTTCAACCACTTGTAGAGTTTATAAAAAAAACATCTATCAAAATTAGCAGAGTTCATAACTAGAGTGAATGTGAAAAATAAAGGTGGATAAAGTCCTTTTATCTCTATGTTGTACTCCCAAGTAGCATTCTCTATTGGATATTGGTCCCACTATATTTTAAATTGATCCACTATCTGGTTGCGCAACTGGTACTATCACCTCTCTATGATTAGCCTCTTAGATCTGACATTGTTGAGGAGGCGGATTAGGGTTTGGTCCTTGTCCATTTGGACAATTCCTAGCCAAATGATTTTCACCACACTTAAAACATCCTACCAATGAACCCCTTGTGATTTGATCTTGTGTGTTTCTACCAGTCCTTGGTGCATTACCATTGAAGTTATTTCCTTGAAATTGGTTTACTGTTACTATTGGTTCAATAAAATCCCTCCTTCTGCTGTCAATCTTCTCTCTAGAGTCCTTGGATTCCATATTTCTTTTAAAGATGGGATTTTCATCTTGAAAGTTCTTCCTTTCTATAGCTAGGGACTATAGCTTCTTTTCCTATTTACGAGCTTTTTCCAAAACATGATTTATGCTTTGAAAAGTGAACATATCTACTTCAGCTCCAATTTATATGTTTAATCCCAAAATGAATTTCCTTGCCTGCGCCCTTTCATCCTTTTGATATGTAGGAACAAACTTCATCAGCTTGGAAAAATGATCCCAATAATGTTATACTAAGAGAGTTTCTTGTTTTAAGTTCATAAACTCTATCATCTTTTCATCATAGTACAATTGAGGTAACCATCTTTCATGAAAATGTACCACAAACTGACTCCAACTTAGATTATCCTTAGTGTAGTTTAACTACTCCTTAATCTTGGTCCACCAACTAGAAGCTTCCCTTGTGAGTTAGTATGCACCCCAGATGGCTTATATTTTTTCTGGGTAATCTCTTAGTTTGAAGTACTTCTCCATTTCGGTAATCAAATCTTCTGCAGCATCTCCAAGATATCTTCCATCAAACTTTGGTGGAGAAATATTTTTGATTTCCTTAGAGAGATTCACAATGACTTCTTGCTAAGTGATCCTACTCATTGTGGTTTTCTTAAGTACTGAGTGCATTGGTGGTGTAGCTTCCCATTCATTTCCATGAAGATTTTATTCCTGGTGCCCTTCTCGGGTTTCTAGAATGTTCTCTAGATGTCATTGTCTAGTTCCCAAATCCTTAATAGTTTTTTCTAAAGTGTGGATTTGATCCCTTTGCTCTGTTAGAAAATTAATAAGAACCTCTATACCACTTTCATCTTGTTCTATTGGATTTTGGTTTTGTGTAGAACATGTAGTTCTTCTTTCCTAGGATCCTCTAGTTCTAGCCATATTTTCCCTAGAATTTATTTTGCAAAATAATTTAAAGTTATAATATTCTAATTTACGATGCTTCAAATAGTAAAGATTTCTTGAAACACTACTAGAATATAGTTCAATAACATCTTTATAGAATTTACAAAAGTACGTGTTATCAATACACATTCACATAAAATCAATGCATAGTAGTAGGTCTCTAGGCTGAGTGTATGAACCAAAAGCTCTGATACCACATGTAAGGACCCAACCTGTCCTTAAATAAATAAATAAAAAATAATAGTTTATGTGAAGATAACAATAACATATTAGAGCAGAGTAGTCAAGAATATTTTTTTTAATACTTTCTAGTGTTAATTAATTATTCCTCAGGAGATACAATCCTCTTTCCACAAGAGAGACAGTATGAGACACAATACATAGCCAATTTGGGCTCTTCTATCTTGGGAAACTAAGTTGGTCATCCATACCAAACCTCTATTCGTATGGAATAGGAATACATAAGTGGCCTTCTCAAATCATACATCTACCCATATGGGGCAGGAATTAATGTAAGTGATTTAGAAGTTGTACCTCAATCCAAACAAAATGGGATTATAAGCGGCCTTCTCATATCATACCTCTACCCATATAGGTAGGATACCATGTAAGTGATCTAGAAACCATACCTCCATCCAGATGGTATGGGTTCTCATAAGGATAGGAATAACAAATGCTTTGATCAAATACTTTCACTCTTAGGGACCATACGAGAAGTGCTCAATGATAGAACAGTATTCATGTAATGCTTGTAATTTATCTAAGGGTAGCAACTTTAGAAAAGAATGATAAAGACTCAGACATAGCGATGTATGTACACAATCTTGTGATACTAAGGCCTGATTTGCATTGTGTTCAACATTATTTAACTTCCAAGAAAATGTTTACAGGTTTGATATATAATCTAACACATGAGAAATTCAAAAGAGCAGAGCCTCCCTAACACAGCTACAAGAGACTTATCATTCCCTCAGGAATCTATAAAATAAGCTTGCTCAGATTAGTAACAACAATAATTTATTTGTTTCAAAATAATCAGAATATACAAAATAATTTGTTGTTAATTTGTATGAATTTTCCCTCCATATCAAATTTAGTACTTTGGAACTTCTTGTTTTGGAATTTCATGTTTTCTTTAACAACAGGGTATATTTTGATACCACCATTTTATAAATCTTGTAATTAAATTTTCAACCCCCTCTAGTTAACCATATTATCCCAAACTGTGTACAGTAAGGAATATAATTGGTATATCCCTTTTCAACCTTATGTGACTAATCATGGAAGGTACAAGGATATCTAAATTTGGTGTATGTAAATGATATCATATGGTGAAAAACAAGAACAAAGCTAAAAAAGAAATTTAATAGATAGCATATGCTTATATTGATGCCATAGCTCACTATATTTATTTTTTCTACTAAATTTGCAAATTCTGATAAATACAAATGGGAAACTAAATTAAAAACTTATAACAGAACTAAAATAATTCTGGTTTTCATCTAGTTTCTTGAAGAACACGCATAAGAGTGTGGAAATGAAGATTTTTCAATACTTTCCTATACATTATGAAGAGTTGTACCAATGAAGCCTTAATTTATTGAATGTAATCATGACAATGTTTATAAAACAAGAGAAGAAAACATGATAACCAGTCCAAGAAAATTTTCTTTTTCTAGCTTTCTTAAAGAACAACAAAAGTAATTTTTACCTAAAAATATAGTGAAGAATTTTAGACCACCAACACAAGACTTCTAATTAAGGGAAGGGTTTATCCATGGAGTGTGTATACCTGATTTTTTTCTTATAAAATAGCAAAGGACAGAAATGAGGAATTTTCAATTGCCAGCTTTGCTTGTCTTCTTACCAGAGGATGTCCCATTTTGCCCACCTTCAGACTTCTTTTATAGTTGCTCCTATCGGTGGATGATAGCGTCTGTCTATTCCAGAACTCTTGCAGTGCAAGAAAGAAATCAGATTTGTTATCTTTAACCTTCCACACAGTTGGTAACATCACTGAACCTTCTTCCTTCAGCCATGTCTTTAATATATTAATGTTTTTTTGTCTTTATATAGTTTTTAGTTTATATTTGGCCCACCCCTAAATTCCATTAATCGTAGTTTTAATGTTTATAGGAGGAATCGATCTCTTTAAAATATGAGATGGATATATGTATTTTATATAACTCAGCTAGGGTGATTAAAGATTTGTAATGCCTTAAACATTTCTTTTATTACTAGTTTATTAAATATTATCATTTGTAGTTTTGTTAATTATTGGTAAATTTATTATTTATTTTAATTTATATTATTTTAAATTTTATTAGTTATTTATAATGTCTATTGATTAAATATTATATTTAAACATTATTATTTAAAGGTCTATTTTATAATTAATTATTTGTAATGTTTTAATGAATCACTCAAGATTGACTTAATATTGAAAATTCTAGGTAACTTTAAAATATGAAATTTTTCGACTCAAAATAGTTCAATAACATCGTCTAAGGAAATAAAACATCAAACTAAATTAGATTAATGTATAATGGTAGAAAGGCCAAACATTAGCAAACTTGTCAAATAATTATTTTATTTTTAATACATGAGAATTGTAAAGGTTGTCCCATTGAGGGTCGTGACAGATCAATCTTTCATTCTACTATTAAAATGAAAATAGATATGTTCAAATTTGGCTCATAGTAATTTTTGAATAGAAACAATATAATTAATTGAGTTGGATATTATTAATATAATTATGTTATTAAAAAATTAATACAAAACACATGGAGAGATATCTTATAATAGAAGAGTGTCCTTTTCTTTATAATAAATAATTTATTTTTAAAGTTTCAATTTTCACAAATTATAACATTATTCTTTCTTTCATAATATAATATTTTGATAGTATAAGTTCATGCATGTGAATTTGACATTTAGTTCATATTATTTCAATTGAAAACAAAAGGACCTCAATTTAAGTAATCAAATTTGTACTTTGTGTTTAATTCAAAAAAGAATATAGAATGTATAACAAAAAAATTAAATTGTTTCACCTTTTTTTGTTATAAATAAGAGGTTGAAGTCAAGATAGTTTTGATTAATATTGAAATATATGAAAATATTCAATATCTATAATCTATTAGTTTCTCTTAAAACAGATGAAATCCATCCCACAGAGAAGAAGCAAGACATCCAAAAGCAGTCTCAAGTCATATTGCTTGAAATGAAAAGTAGGAAGAAAAGCTAAAATCTAAACTAAAACATAAAGTCTGCAGCCATAGTAATGCTTATATCTTACATCTAAATAGAGTTTATGTAAAACATATCTAGAAAAAACATGAAGCATCATTGTTATCTTTTCCTCCCTCATCCCTGAAGATCCTACATCTTGGCTCAATTTTAATTTTACTTTTCTACCTCCATGGTCGCAGAAATCCCCGCCTGTTGGTATGGTGGATCCACTTCCTCTACCACTTCCTTTGCCTCTGTTGCGTCTCTGCCATCATCGTCTGAAGAGTTCTAGCTTCCCAACCCATCAATTTTTTCATCGTACTTGTACACTTGAACACCCAATCATTATTTTCATTAATGTTGTCCCCTACTAGGTCTTCTAACACTTCGTTAATGCCCAAGACTCTCTTCATAAACGTTATTCTTATTTTTAATCACATTCAACCTCAAATCCTTAAAATCCCATTCACAGCCCATGAGTTCACAAAAAATATTCCGGTTGGTCCTTCATAGGAATTTCTTCATGGCCTTCTCCCCAAGCCTAGAAATCTGCAACCAGCCTTCATAATCTCTGCATAGTGAAAAGGAAATGGTATGGTAAGGTTCTCATCAACATTCACAATGGATTCATGAAGCCCCAAAAGATATATTTATTTGAAGAGTCTTATACAAATATCTTTAGCCACCATTTTATTTTCACTTGCCACCAAGATAAATGTTGAAAATAGAGCAAATGTCACTGTCATTGATGCAGTCAAGGACAGTGAGAATTCAACGAGTTCAAACAAATTGTTGCAGCAAGATTCACACTACATAAGCCATAAAAGAAAAAGTAATAAGTTCTATAGGTACTTCCTTCCATCTAATCTATAGATCTGATCTCTACAAGTGCTAAGATTCTATTCTATTCTATCTTAGCTCTCTCCCAAGAGAAATCAATTACAGGAGTATTTAAATCCTTCACAAACATCAGGTCAGCCAAGAAAGATTGCATTTCCCAATGAATGAAAAATGTATTACAAAAATAGGTTAGGACCCAAAGTCATAATAATATTCACCCAATGAGGGGAACATGAATTGTGACCCCTCAAGTAGGTCAGCCAAAAATTTAAAATCATCAAGAAATGAGTTGTTAAGCTTTGTCGACCGGGAAAACTTTCACGAGATTAGAAACACCCTAAACTGACCGGAAAAACATGAAGAACAACATAGTCCTCCAATAATAAGAAATATCTCATGTGAAAAGTAATAAAATGATGCATGAACCTAGGAGAAGGTCCAACATGATGCCAAAAACATACTGCCAGGATCACAACTACCAAGAATATAAACAGAACAATCGTATAAAGAAACACAGAGAGTGATCAAACAAGAAAACAAGAAAACAAATATTTTTGGTTGATGCAAGATTTCCAAGATCCAAAGATGCTCTTGTGTCAGACACTTGATGCTATTTGAAAACTGAGTCTCTCACTTTACTCGGGCCAAAGGAAAACCAAAATTGTCAAGCTCATCTTGAGAAATCTACAAAGAATCTTCTACTGGTATGTTCATCCATTTGACAAGATACTCCATATATTGCTTACCTCTTCTACTTCTACCATCTCTTCTATCCAAAACCTGATGTATCTGATTCATCTACTTCTTAGGATAGTGTTGTTCAATATCTGATCCACCACTGCTACTAAAATTTGATTCATGATATTCATACAAGTCTACGACATTGAATATAGGTGATATATCCGTGTCTTCTAGTATCTCCACTTCATATGCATTCCATAAATAAAATATCCTTGAGATCTTAAGATCTTACAAGGTCTAAATTTCTTCATCTTCAACTTGTTGTAAGTACCAATAGAAAATCTAACCTTTTGTAAGTACAATATAGCTTCATCTCCTATCTAGAATTCCTCATGTCTTTGTTGCATGTCTACTCTCTTTTTTTAAGTTTGATTCATCTTCTCCAAATGTTGCCTAACTCTTTCATGTAATGACTTCATAACTTCTAAAAATTATTCTCCTTCAAAACTCTTCTTAACATGATGACTGATATCCCTCAATTTTTCCACTCCTTTAGGATTTAAACCAGTAACTATCTCAAATGGTGTCTTACTTGTGCTCCTATTCTATTTATTAAACTGTTATATGCAAACTCTGCTTGATACAAAAATAAACCATAAATGCCTGGCTTGTCTCCAAATAAACACTTTAACAAATTCCCTAAACTTTTGTTCATAGCCCCAATGAGTTCATCGGTCTATGGATTAAAAGTAGAATTGTACTTCAATCATCCTTCATCTTCTTCCAAAATTTTCTCAAAAAATAACCAACAAACCTACTATCCATGTCTAAAACAATGCTTTTAGGTAATCATGTAATCTTACAATATCCTTGAAAAATAGATCTGCTACATGCACTGCATATGTAGTCTTCTTACAAGGTATGAAATGTTCCATATTATAAAATATGTCTTTGGAAATGTTCCATATTAGAAAATATGTTCCACAAAGATTGAATCATGTCCTCTCTGTGTCTTTGGAAAACTAAGTACAAAATCTATGCTGATATCTGAACCCAAGGTCTGATTGGTAGTATTAATTGTGTATACAATCCCACATTTTGACTACTACCTTTGGCAACTTGACACACTTTTAAATTATGAACAAAACTTAATGCATCCTTCTGAACTTGTGGCTTAAAGTTATTCTCACATACCAAAGCTACTGTCTTATCAATTTACCAAAATGTCTTGCCAAATGCCCACTATGTTTCTCCTTAATAAGATTATCTATCATGAAACTTCTGGGTGTATATAATTTAAAATTGGCAAGATTCAAGTGGTAATGCATGGTATGTTGTCATTTATGGAAACTATATACTTTACTCTTGGTCACTTGTAATATAATTTTCCTACCGAAAGTTTTAGTAATGAAAAAAACTAAGTATGGAGAACATTTAAGGATACAGGTTCAGAGATCAAGATAGTAAAAACATAGGTCAAAGTATCAGATGCTGCAAAGCTAGCTCGATTAAGAGAAGATATCATGTTATATCTAATCCTATGATCGCTTTTTTTCTCCATTATTTTAAAAGTGAGCCTCTCACTTTACTAGGGCCAAAGGAAAACAAAAATGCTCAAGCTTAGTTTGAGAAATCTATGAAGAATCTTCTACTGGTATGTTCTTCCATTTGACAAGATACTCTATATACTGCTTACCTCTTCTACTTCTACCATCTCTTCTATCTAAAACTTGCTCTATCTGATTCATCTACTTCTTAGGATAGTATTATTCAATATTTGATCCACCACTACTATTAAAATATGATTCATGATAGTCATACAAGTTTGTGACATTGAATATAGGTGATATATCCATGTCTTCTAGTAGCTCCACTTCATATGCATTCTGTAAATCAAATCTCCTCAAGATCTTAAGATCTTACAAGGTCTAAATTTCTTCATCTTAAACTTATATTGTAAGTACCAACAAAAAATCTACCCTTTTGTAAGTACATCATAGCTTCATCTCCTATCTAGAACTCCTTATGGATTTGTTTCATGTCTACTCTCTTTTTTAAGTTTCATTCATCTTCTCCAAATGTTTCCTAGCTCTTTCATGTAATGACTGTTAGTAATAACTGAGAGGGGGGGGTTAATTAGTGGCCTCAAAAATATTCCAATAATCAACCCTTAAAACTTAGTACCACAATATTCTTCCTCTAGTTATATTCAGCCCTATAAGATGAATGCCTCCAAATACTTTTATCAAATTACTACTGCTCAGAATGCTTGGTAAAACCTTCTACTGTATGTTTACCGAAAAGCAATATGTTAGTTTATCGAAAGACAGTAAATTATCTTGAGTATACAAATCAATCCAATTAAGTTAAGTGTAATGCAAAACACTAAAGTAATGACTCATAAACACATTGACACATGGATTTTTAACATGGAAACCATGTTAAGGGAAAAACCACTTGGGACCGGTAACCCAAATTTTTCACTCTTCTAAAGTGAGCTCGGTGAAGAGCCAACCCTGTTAAATGTTACAAACACACTATTAGGTGTGACCTTGTTAGAGGATTTAAAATTTTAGTGTGACACTTGATATCAGGCATCTCTATGCTACCATTCTTGATCAGACACTCACTTGGCCTATTAATAGGTATCTGGCATCTCATGCTATCTTCATGATCAAACATTTTGATACTCCTTGGGATGTATCTCAATACAGAAAAAAATCTTTAAATCCTGCTCGGCTAAGAGACTTTCTAAATCAATGGTTAAACTGAAACAGTATGATCTATTCACATATACAACTTATACTTGCAGATTTTCAGATCTATTATAATCTCATAAAACTATTATGATCAATATAACTTTATTTATACCTTTTCTCCACTTTGATTCTTCTCGGTGATGTCGTGCCCTATTGCTCGGTGTATGCAAAAAGACTTTAGCTCTTTCCTTAGCTTGATTGATCAATATTGTATGAAGTTGTTCTTCATCAATTTCTCTTTAGCATCCTCTTTTTCATTCACTCCCCTTGATCCATAATGAATCAAGTTTGTCTCTTAAATAGAAATGATGTCACTGTTGTTAGGTTCTTAATTTTCTTGAACTTGGTGTGATCCACAATCCTCGCCAATTAGATTTAAAGAAAAAACTCTTGTTTTATCTCGCTGAGATCTTCTTGCCAACTGGAAAAAACATCTTTAAATCATTTACTTGTCTCTGGATTATCTTGTCGATGAAAACAATGATAACTACCAGTTAACTCTATATTTAGCTCTGCTAGCTAGATATTTTTTCATTTCTAAACTCAAGTTAATTTCAGTGTTTAAATTTTTGATAGCCTCGGTCAACACTCCAGTTCTCCTCGGGCTTTTCCATTGGTTTACACTTTTCTCATTGGTAATGCTCATCGGTATTCTTGCTTGGGCATCATTGTGACTTGACTGTCGGTGATCTCTATCAGTCAGGTTTCACTAACTGTCGGTGTTTGTAGTCACATTGTGAATACTTTTCTTTTAGGCATTATAGAAAGAATAATCTTTTTTCTCTTTGATTCTCTGAAGTATTTGACACTTTGATTATAAAAAAGTATATCATATCAAGTTGACGTCAATGACAATACAATCCATTAACTTATTTAATGTCTTGCATGATCCTTCTATATTTTGGTGATCAACTTAACATCTTTAAACATTCAATCAATTACATGTCATCAATCTCTTCCTTTGGCATTGATGGAAATATACTACATTATCATACTATACTATCACTAATACAATATGAAATATATGATTTCATCAAGCTTTCCTAATGTAACTATTACAAATGTCTAGCTCTCGATAAGCTCAAAAATAGCTTAAATTTGTTTCTTGCAGAGTGGTTGTCTTCAATCTTTAATCCCTTCAATGGATAGATGTATCATCTCATATCTCTATTCTGATATGTGCTCTACCTTGACTTTTCCTCTTCTTGATAATCGCATTTTCCTTTGACAGCAATCTTTCTCTTTTTTTGAACTTTCTCCCTTTGTTACTTCTCTCCCTTAGATGGATATTTCATATGTAATCAATTTCTCTCCCTTAGAATATTGATTAAATCTTCCTTTCTGATTCTTAGGAACTTCTCTTCATGGATAATGATATAATCTCTCCCTTTATCATATCTCTTGTTATGTGACATGGAATCATTTCTCCTTTTGATAATGAGATCATCTTTAAAGAAAATCTCTCCTTGATGATAATTCTCCCTTATGATAATGAGATATTTCTCTCCCTTTGACAACAATGCAAAACAAAAATACTTCTCTTTATTTTATCATCTATATCATGTTCCATCCCTTTGCATAATATATTCCTTGAATTTCCCTATCCATTAGCAATACAATGTCTCTATTTTTCAGTGCTGATATGTACCTTAATATGTACACATATATCTTTTGTTGTTCATCTCTGTGTTTGCATCAACATGACTAATCTTCATATTTGGTATAGGCTGATGCAACCTCCTAGTCTGATTACTGACTGATAGACAAGGGTTGAACCCCTAGTCTCTGTCTTAGGTACTCAAATGTATCCTTCGGTAATGGCTTGGTGAATATATCATCTAATTGCTCCTTTGATTGAACATATTCTGTAATGTCCTCATTTTTCAGACTTCGAGATTAGCTTGGTTTGGCAACCCTCGCAAACTAATCGGGTGTTTAGAGGGGGTCAGATTTGGGAGCCAGCGTTGGGATTCCATTCTGGAGATTTAGTTTATTAGGTCTGCTCTTTGTTCGGGTCATTTTGGCTAACTTACTATTTTTATTAAGTGGAATTTCTGGTATGGCCAGGATTGGCAGGGTGTCTGCACAGAGCGCCAGATATCTTAGGATTGAGTTTCAGAGAATCTCCAGTTTGAGGGACTTACTATTTATAGTAAGTCTATTTTTAGCAGTGGCTATTTTTAGTAGGGCACCTGGTCACATGATGGTTGACAGTCATGACCTCCTGTTTAGATGGTTTGGAAAAATAATGAGTATTTTAAGAGATATTAATATTTAATGGCCATTA
>MU226210.1:2614728-2651294 GCA_018584345.1 Thuja plicata
AATGCAAAACACTAAAGTAATGACTCATAAACACATTGACACATGGATTTTTAACGTGGAAACCCTGTTAAGGGAAAAACCACTTGGGACTGGTAACCCAAAATTTTCACTCTTTTGAAGTGAGCTCGGTGAAGAGCCAACCCTATTAAAAGTTACAAACACACTGTTAGGTGTGACCTTGTTAGAGGATTTAAAATTTTAGTCTGTCACTTGATATCGGGCATCTCTATGCTACCATTCTTGATCAAACACTCACTTGGCCTATAAATAGGTATCTGGCATCTCATGCTATCTTTATGATCAAAATGTTTGATACTCCTTGGGATGTATCTCAATATAGAAAGGATCTTTAAATCCCGCTCGTTTAAGAGACTTTCTGAATCAATGGTTAGACTGAAACAGTATGATCTATTCACATATACAACTTATACTTGCATATTTTCAGATCTATTGTAATCTCATAAACTCTTCTGATCAATATAAGTATGTTTATACCTTTTCTCCACTTTGATTATGCTTGGTGATGTTGTGCTCTATTGCTCGGTGTCCACAGAAAACTTTAGCTCTTTCCTTAGCTTGATTGATCAGCACTGTATGAAGTTGTTCTTCATTAGTTTCTCTTTAGCATCCTCTTTTTCATTCACTCCCCTTGATCCGTAATGAATCAATTTTGTCTCTTAAATAGACATGATGTCACCATTGTTAGGTTCTTAATTTTCTTGAACTTGGCGTGATCCACAATCCTTGCCAATTAGATTTAAAGCAAAAAATCCTATTTTATCTCGTTAAAATCTTCTTACCAACTGGACAAAACAAATTTAAATCATTTACTTATCTCTGGCTTATCTTGTCGATGAAAACAATGATAACTACCAGTTAACTCTATATTTAGCTCTGCCAGCTAGACGTTTTGTCATTTCTGAACTCAAGTTAATTTTGGTGTTTAACTCTTTGATAGCGTCAGTCAATACTCCAGTTATCCTCAGGCTTCTCCGTCGATTTATACTATGTTTATGGTTGTCGGGTATGCTTGTGATTCTACTCATCAGTGTTCTTTCTCGGACATCACTGTAACTTGACTGTCGGTGATCTCTATCCGTTGGGTTTCACTGACCATCGGTATTTGTAGTCACATTGTGAATACTTCTCTTTTATGCATTACAGAAAGCATAATGTTTTTCTCTTTGATTCTCTGAAGTCTTTGACACTTTAATTATAACTGATTAGATTATATCAAGTTGACATCAATGAAAATACAATCCATTAAGTGATTTAATGTCTTGCATTATCCTTCTGCATTTTGGTGATCAACTTAACATCTTCAAGCATTCAATCAGTTACATGTCATCAATGACTTCATAACTTCTACAAATTCTTCTCCTTCAAAACTCTTCTTAATTTGATGACTGATATCCCTCAATGTTTCCACTCCTTTAGGATTAAAACCAGTAACTATCTCAAATGGTGTCTTGCATGTGCTCCTATTTATTGAAACTTGTTATATGCAAACTCTGCTTGATGCAAAAATAAATCCCAAATGTTTGGCTTGTCTCCAACTAAACACTTTAACAAATTCCCTTAACTTTTTTTCAAAGCCCCAGTCGGTTCATCGGTCTGTGGATGAAAAGTATAATTCTACTTAAATCATCCTTCATCTTCTTCCAAAATGTTCTCAAAAAATAACCAACAAACCTACTATCCATGTTTGAAACAATGCTTTTAGGTAATCCATGGAATCTTACAATATCCTGGAAAAATAGATCTGCTACATGCACTGCATTTGTAGCCTTCTTACAAGGTATGAAATGTGCCATATTAGAAAATATGTCTACTACCACAAAGATTGAATCATTTCCTCTCTGTGTCTTTGGAAAACTGAATTCATGTTGATATCTTCCCAAGGTCTGATTGGTACTGTTAAAGGTGTATATAGTCCTACATTTTGACTACTACCTTCGGCAACTTGACACACTTTGCAATTATGAACAAAACTTCACACATCCTTCTAAATTTGTGGCTTAAAGTAATTCTCACATACAAAATCTACTATCTTATCAATTTACCAAAATGTCTTGCCAAACGTCCACTATGTTTTTCCTTAATAAGATGATCTCTCATCAAACTTCTGGGTATACATAATTGACTATTGGAAAGAGTCAACTGGTAATGCATGGTATGTTTTCATTGATGGAAAATATATATTTTACTCTTGGTCACTTGTAATATACTTTTCCTACTAAAATTTTTAGTGATGAAAACAAATAAGTATGGAGAACAGTTAAGGATACAGGTTCAGAGATCAAGACAATACAGACAAAGGTCATGATATTAGATGTTGCAAAGCTAGATATTAAGAGAAGAAATCATGGTATATCTAATCCTATGATCGCAATTTTTTATGATATTGATTCATGAAGATATGATTCATTGAGTATCACGTTGACAAATAATTATCTTATGCGAGACACTAGCATATTGGATCGATCTGCAATCTTATTGGATCAAGGATCTTATCGATTGGATGACAGATCTTGTTTGGGCCAACTTCCTACATAGTAACTTTTGATTGGTATAGGTTAGCATTGAGTTTTGGTCCATTTTTTGATTCAAGGAGATACACATTTCATATTCTCATTTTAGAGTCAACTAAGTTAATGTTATGGGCCTATGATTGAGTATATAAGATCAAGTTTTTGATGCAAAGAAAGAAAGATATTGATGTGATGATATGAAAGCAATATTGATGTAAATATTGGAAGTTTTTGATATATGTGGAGCCTCATTGGAGCTCTATTAGCATTATTGATGCTACCAGTCAATTTAGTTTTGAGACTGTAAGTCCTTTCTATATTGTAATTTGTATTTGATCAGTGAACCCGACTGTGGACCAAATCAGTTTTTTGTAATTAAGTAGTGTGCTCTAGGATGAAAGCTTTAATGCATGTGTATTCCCCTCATATGTACTTATACCTTTACAGGGTACTTTATTACTGCAGTAGTGAGATATTTTCTGGGTACCATCCCCACTGGGGTTTTTCCCTTAACCAAGTTTTCCTCGATAACAAATCATGGTGTTCTGATGTGGATGTTATTTATCTTGTTCTGTTTACTTTTGATTAGTTGTGGAATAAAGTTGTGGATTTGGTTGATTAAGTTTAAAGATACTACTGCATCGAATCCCCCCCCCCCTCGGTGCTTCCTAATCATAACAATTAGTATCAGAGCCTAGTTCCTTGGAGAAATTTTAACAGCTTGAGGAAGATCTTGATGAAAGCATCTAGTAGTACTCAGAAGCAGCTCTTGAATGAACTTGAAGATCTAGATAAATCCAATACTCACATTCATGATCTAGAAGGAAAGTTGAAAGAGGCTGATAAATTCATTATCTATTTGAAGGAATAATTGAAGCAGTCCAGAGGCAAAAGAAAGGACCTTGTGGATCAGTTATCTCTGAAAGGTAGTGATTCTGCATCTACTGGAGAAAACAAACCTAAAGAGTATGGTTTGATTGTAAAGGAAAGAGATAATCTAAAGAATGAGATGGAAGTTATGACAATCAAAATGACTGAAGAAATGGAAGCGAAGAAGACACTTGAGCTATCATTGAGGGAAAAACTGAAGAATGCTACAATCTGAATATTGAAGTTGGGCAGTTGCAAGTTTTTCTTGAAGAATCTAAACATAATGAGCAAGAACTAGAAATATTTAATGAGAATTGAAAATATGCCATTGTATATCATAATATGTGTGAGTAAGCATTGAATATCCACAAGTTTCTCCAATTGCACAATAAGAAGCCTGCTAACCCAAAGCTTTTGTTCTCCATTATTCCTTCATCACACTACATACAATAGAGTACACTATATTGAAATAATAGAAGGGATTATAGTATAGAGAGATCAATAATTGTTGTAAAGACACAACTTGTAGGTGGGCTCCGTCTAATATGTCTAGAATAGACAAGGATGTAATAAATTTTACTTGAGATATTTTCAAATTTTATAATAATATTTTTCATCAATTAAGATTTATGGCTCGCCAACGGTGTTGGGAAATGGCTTTTGGTTGGTGGTGCATAAATCAAGGTTTTGAAGATTGTGTATTGTTAATTTCTAGAAAATAGTTGTCCAAACCTAGCAATTAATTTTCAATTGTGGGGTTGCGTCCAATCTCAATGATCCAAGTGAATGTAGATGGTAGAGGCTAGAGTGAGTGATGTAATGGATATACATTAGTTTTATCTATATATATTTAATATTAAATCAATTAAATATAAAAATTCATACTAAGTCATTTATTTTTCTTTTTCATTATTATTTACTCTATATATCACGTGGGTAGGGGGTGTTTTCCTATCTATTATAAGAAGCTCTCACCAATAGAACTAAGTTTCCAACTTAAAGGTTATCTAAGCTATTAGTTGACTTTAAATTATTTATTTTTAAATAAGTATTTGAAATTAATTCTTGTTGAATGCAATGCCTTGAGTAGTCATTAGTAACGAGGCTTGATTCCTTGATCTAGCAAGAATATTCTAGAATAAATATCCATCCATCCTCAACACTAAATTGAAAAATATTAACGTCGTCGACATATCCCATATTCAATTGGGTCTAATACAAGTATTCCTATTAACTTGAGTCTCTACTAAGATCATTATTAGAAAAATATAATTTATCAAAATTTTACCAGTACCCAAAATCTAGGCCTTCTTAGTATTTCAAATGACTACAAAATTCTTGAAAGAAAAATTATGTTTTCATAGAGAATATTGAGAAAGAGATCTTAAAGATATCTTTTAACCAAAAAAATGTTAAAACTTGTAAATATTTTATAACATAAACAATTAACTCTACAATTTTAGAAAACATCTAGTTCTCTCAAAACCTTGACCAAGAACACCTCTCACCAAACTTACTCCCTACTCATCCTTTTAAAAAGAATCCCCACCCCCACCATATCAATAGAGGATATCTTATTAGTCAACCACATACCCTTTTTTTATCATTATTTTCAAGATAAATAAGAGATATTTTTGTGATATTACTATCAGAATTCAATCTTACACAATTAAATCTCTATAACTATATCACATTCTTTTCTTATTGCTTTTTATAGCCATAAATTTTCATTCATAGATCAAAAGAAGGGGGGTTCTTGGACCAAACAAATCCTTCCCAAGATAAGTCCAGTGGAGCATGAATAGACTAGAAACATCTAGGTTACCTTCCTAATGGATGGCCATTAAATTTTCCACATAAAGAGCTATATCTTACACCAGATAAGCGAGTGAAAGAGATGAAAAGTTGAAAAGAAATGAAAGAATGATTAACACCAGATATCGAGCCTGCATGCATGCCTCACTTATTGAACTATCATTCATTCCTCTTGATGGTGATGGCATCTTCTTCTTTTTCTTCGTTTTCCCCTTCTTCTTCATTACTGTTGAAGATGGACTCCTATTTGTGGTTGTATGCAGAGGCAAAACGACCATGGCAGAAAAAACATTTGGTGATTCAACTCTTTGAATGTCACTAATGGTGGTGTGTGTGGTCTGACAAATCATTCCAGAGGTTGCTATTGCAATCAGTAGAAGAAATATGAAGAGAAATCTGTCCTGAAGAGACTTCTTCATTCCTTATCCATGTTTGATGGTTTCATGCTCTCTGTGTTATAAAACATTCTTAAACTTACAATTTATCTTGCACTCCACACATTCTATGATTGATTTTTTAAAGTTGACGTTTCTTGTAAAAATTGATTCCTTATTGTCTCTACTTTTGTGCTTTCCAATAGTAGTATGCGTTTTATTAGTTTGTCAAAGGTATCACCTCACTTGATGGATTTCTTCTTGATTTCACCAGGCATAAATAGGAGGAGATTCTTATCTTGGAACGAGTTTAATCATTTTTTATGTTAAAAAGTATTTCATGTCATACTTTCTTGAGAAACCGTTTACTTTGTCTTTTGGACCTACAGTTAATAGCTTTCTGCAAAAACAAATAAGATTTTGGATCACTCTTTCATTTTTCTATTAGAATGAAAATAGATATGTTCAAATTTGGCTCAGAGTAATTTTTTAATAGATAGAAGCAATATAATTAATTGACTTAGATATTATTAATATAATTATGTTATTAAAACATTAATATAAAATACGTGGAGAGATATCTTATAATAGAAGAGTGTTCTTTTCTTTATAATAAATGTTTTCTCTCTAAAGTTTTAATTTTCACAAATTATAACATTATTCTTTCTTTCATAATATATTATTTTGATAGTATAAGTACATGTGTGTGAAATTGACATTTAGTTCATGTAATTTCAATTGAAAACAAAAGATCCTCAATTTAAGTAATGGAATTTGTACTTTATGTTTAATTCAAAAAATAACATAGAATGTATAACAAAAAAAAAAAATTGTTTCACCTTTTTTTTTTTTTTATAAATAAGAGACTGAAGTCGAGATAGTTTTGATTAATATTAAAATATAAGAAAATATGGGTAAGTGCACCAAGATGGTGAACAAAAAGGGGTGTAAGTGGCCACTTTTTTTTTTTTTTTCTGAAATCGGGTAAACCTAAACTTCAAAAAGAAATTCGAGGGTCATGCACTAAAATATAGAAGATGTGTAAAGAATAAGAATTGTAGTACTTTGAATCTAGTTTCTAAAAGATGAAAGTTTTAAAAAAATGGATAAGATTGAAACTGTCAAACCCGTCGCACACGAAAAAATGTTCCTGATTTTTTCAAAAAACATAACATAGTTGTTTTTGTGCGCTTCACTAAAAATCTGGTAGAGGACTCTCAAGGCACCGGTAAAGAAAATTAAAGTTTACTATGCTAATGTTGTCCAAAAATAGAAAAACATCTATGATCCACTTGATCATTTGTAAAGATGATGACCACGAAGTCGAGAAATCATGTTGGAAGATGAAAAAAAGTGTAAAGGTATAAAAATAAAAGGAAAATGGGCTTCCAAGCCCTTAAGGTCGTTTTCCCTCTTACCAAGCCAAAACCCGCACGGGTTTTGATGTGCAAAATAACCTGCTTGGGTTTTGAAAAGTACAAAGTACCATGTATAGTTTTCCATAATCCGGATGAATTATGTAGAACTAAAACTGTAATTTTGAGCTTTACAAAGTTAAAATTTCTCACATCATGATTAAGCCAATAGATAAAGTCCACCTGCAAGTTGGGTATTTTAAAAATTTGTACTTATTTCAATATTTTTTCATTTCTCTCTATGATTTATGGTGTATTGTAGTGTAGTGTATTTCATTGTGAGAAAGGAATAAGAATGGAAAACAAAATCTTTAAGATGACTGAATTCTTTCTGTCTAATTGGAAAAGTGTGTGGACGATCAATTTCGCACTCACAAAACTTATGATATATGGTGACATATTATCTAAGGAGAGTGATGTATTCAAGATATCTTAAGGCTTCATTCTGGTTTTTATTGTGGGTATGGTTATACTTCATTTGTTTGGAAAAAGTAGGAGTGGTAATGGCATCAAATTATCTTCAGTTGGAAGGAAATATAGGGGAATTTGCTGGCATGTGAACCTAACTTCATATAAATATTTAGTCTACTTGTAATAAACTCTTTCAAGCATGTTTTTTACATAAATTTAGACATTGCATTTGTTTGCATTGATTTTCCTTGTTTGTTGAAATAGATTAGTTCTCTTGGTTGTACATAGTTTTGTGACTGTGTTGCATATTCATTTGGTCTCTTCCTATTCATTCTTTTCCCATATGAAATATTGTGATTAGACAAGCAATAGTTTAATGGATTTGGGAAATTAAATATGTTCTTCTCTCGTAAATAATGATATGGGTAGTTCTTAATTGTTAAAACAAGAGTGTGTACTCAGGTTTAAAATATTTAGTTCGGAGTTCTGAATTCAGCTCTATATTTTTATAGTCCTTCAATATATATAATTATCCATAAAGATATTTAAATTATGTTTATTTTATGCTAGCCTATCTTGTGCTCTTAGACTTGATATATATTCTGAAAACTTCTTACATCATGGTGCAGTTGCTTGGCTTCCGCCAATTTGAAAGTAGATATATATAAGAAAGAGATGCAAAGAAGTGTTATATTTGTGAGTGATATGTGTAATATTTTATTTGGGTAAAATCAATGTTGTTAAAATTGTGAGTTTTTTTTTCAAATGATGCTTGAAACTTAAAATGAAATAATTTAATTCAATAAAAGTTAGAATTGTATTGCAGATTTTGATATTGTTATCAGATTCAACTGTGTACATTTTGAGTCAAATTTATCGACTCATATTTTATGAGTAGTGATTCATAAGAACTCATCTCTTATGAGATGAATGGTACATATCACCCATTCACTCAAAAAACAATGTAGTTGAATCTTGATAGTGTTGTATTGTAAACATACACGCCCCATTGCAAATGGGGACCCCCTCTTTTTTTCATTTAGTGGCTTAGTGTTTGGCTTAGTATGTCATAGGTGTTTGTTAGTTTTGGTCTATCTTGGCAATAGTTTGATTCTCTTAGTCTCCTAGACAATTGAGAAGTCATTTCAAGACCGGGTTGAACTTTGATCAAGTTTAAGGGAATTCATCAAGTCTAGAAAGTTATGTTTATTTAGGATTTATCCAAACCATGTTGGTTGTCATCTTTTATGGGTCAAGGTAAGCTATATTTAAAAGTTTCCTTCTATGGGTCATTTTTCCACCCTTTGGAGGATAATTGAAACTAAGAGTTGATTGGTGCAAGTTTGTTTTGAGGTAGAAAAGTGGAATCTTCCTTGTCATGGTCAATTTTCCACTCCAGAGGAAAATTTATATGTAAAGGTAAAAAGAGAGAGTGGAATATCCTTGTCAACTATGAATTTTTACCCTTTGACAAGTTGGTTCAATCAAATTCTTCCTTGTCATGGTTGAATTTATACTCATGGAGGTTAAATGTTGATGAAAGAGGAAAGAAGAGCAAAATCCTCCTTGTCAAGGTTGTTTTTCCACCCTGTCAAATTGAGGAAAAAATCAAGTGAAAAACAAAAAGAAAAGTGGAAGTGGAATCTTCCTTGTAGAGGTCAATTTTCTACTCCAGGGGGAAATTCACAAGGCAAAATGAAAGCAAAGAGTGAAATTTCTTTGGCAAACAAGAAATTCCACCCTTTGATTAAGACAAAGTTTATTTTTTTCCCTCCAAACAAGGAAGAAAAGCAAGGAGGAAATTATAATCTTCCTTCTAAGGATCATTTTTCCACCCTTAAAGATCAAGTGTTTATGAGAAGTTAGAGCGTGAATTAATTAAATCTTCCTTGTAAGATTTGAAATCCCACCCTTTGACAATTTTAAGTGCTAAATTAAAAATTCCTTGTATGGGTCAAATTTCCACTCTTTGAGAAAAAAACTTCCTTGTGTGGGTCGAATTCCCACTCTTTGAGAAAATAATTCCTTGTGTGGGTTGTGTTCTTAAACCTTAAATTCATAGTATCACAACAACAAGATTTTTATACTGAAAGATGAGCATGAGGGAGAAAGAGAGAGAGAGCCAATGGGTTTAAAATTTGAATTCTGTAGAACAGTCTGTGGATGGGGGAAAGGATAGAAAGGAGGCCTCTAGACAGATAGATAAACCCCCTGATCCTGCATTGGAGGTCTCACTAATACATGGGGACCTAGGAGGGGGGACCATTTAGGGAGATGCTCGTGAGTCAGGTGCGGGATTTCACGCAAAAATGTGGTCCTCCTTATTTGGAATAAAACCTTCTGGTAAGTCCTCTATGCCTAAAGTTAAAAACATATATGATCCAGAGACGGGTAAATTTTCTAGATCTTTGTTTTATATATGGTTATAGATCATAACAGATCTTTAATAGAAAACTCCCCGGTCGAGAAGTTCTTAGGACCAAGACCTAATATAGATGTAGTCAGTGCTTATGTTGTTAGGAAGTGGATTTTAAAAGGCCAAGTGGATATAACTGCTATGACAAAGAGGTTTTTCTCTTTCTCATTTTCCTGTGAAGAATTCAGAGGTAGGATTCTATGTGGGGTTCCCTGGATGGTGGGAAAAATGGCTTTAGTC
Source organism: Thuja plicata (assembly GCA_018584345.1). Taxonomy (NCBI): domain Eukaryota; kingdom Viridiplantae; phylum Streptophyta; class Pinopsida; order Cupressales; family Cupressaceae; genus Thuja; species Thuja plicata. The sequence goes on from MU226210.1 coordinate 2,624,801, forward strand.
CTTTAAAAATGGTATCCAAAATGAATCTTATTGATGAATCATTCCTAGCTGAAGTTCCTATTTGGATCAAGCTACCAGGTCCACCAATGGAATATTGGGTTGAAGATATCTTCTCAGGGATAGTGAGTTCCTTTTGCAAAATACTATCCATTTATTTGGTGATGGCTTCGAGGAGAAGGCTCACACATGCTAGAATCTGCATGGGTGTTGTCCACGATGCGGATATGCCTCACTCTATTGAAATTATTTCTAAACTAGGACAATGGGATCAGAGGGTGGAATATGAGTCTATCCCCTTTGCTTGTTTTCATTGTAAGAAGTCTAACCATTGGGCCAAGGGTTGCCCTTCTAAGCCACTTAAAGAAAAGAGGACATATAAGCCAAACATGGCAAGTGAAAGAGAAAAATGAAATAGAAAAATTTGTTTAATCTGTTAGAAGAACAATCAATGAAGGAAATGAGAACCTAATTAGAGGGGATGAGTCTCCTAAAACTACACATCAAGAACAGAACACAATAGAAGAAAAAACATAGGAGGATCTCAAAGAGGATGAGAGTTCCAACTCTGAAGAAGCAAAACCCATATTACAAATGGTTGATGACTCTTTTGATAAGAGTAATGAGGGGGTCTTTTCAACATCCTTTAAGAAGGCCGAAGAGGGAGATATTCAAGATTCAAGTTAAGAGGATGGTGACTCTTTAGCCAACCTTGAGGGGATGAAGACTCTTTCTAGGAAGCTCAGCATCATAATATTTTGGATCCTAGCCTATTTGATATATCTTAGAATTTAGTGGATCTCGTTAAAAGTACTTACCCTATTTTGGTAAATGGAGAGATGTTATGAAGATAAACAAGGATTTGAGAAAGGAGAATGGGGATTTCAAAGGGTTTTCTACCCCAAAATTTGAAAAACCTAAAGGAAAAAATAATAAGGTCATCTCGGAGACCCCAAAGATCACCAGATCTTTAGTTAAACTAGTAGCTGATGTGGGACTGATCCCTTCTCCTCCAAGTAGACCCTCACAAGCTAAGAAGAGAAATACAAAGGCTAACAAAACCATAGCAGATGGAATGCAGAAAACCTCATAGAGGTTTTCTCTCTAAAGAAGAAATGAAATTTATAGCTTGGAACATAAGAGGGTTGAATAGCTCTCATAAATAAGACATTATTAGGAATATGATTAGAGATCATTATCTAGATATTTTCCTTATCCAAGAAACTAATATGATAAAAGATAAGGTTGAAATGATAAATTTTTTTAAGTATGGAGGGGCTAGTGTTGGTAGTTTAGAGGGTGCTTCAGGTGGTATCGCTACCTTATGGAACCTCAATATCATAAGGGGGATTTCATAGTCCAGGATAACAATATGGCATGCATTAGATTTTATTATATTATAGATGACACATCTTGGGTGCTTACTAATATCTATGCTCCTAATACTTTGAAAGGGAGAAGTAAATTTTGGAAAAGATTGGAAGTGGTCAGATCTAGCTTCAAAGATGGAAGTTGGCTAATTATGGGAGACTTTAATACCCCATTAATGGATCACTAAAAAATTGGTGGATGCCCTTCTCAACTGGAGAGTATATTGATCCTGATGGACTTCATCAATTCTCCATCCCTGCATGGCATGGATCTTCAAGATGTTGAGTACACTTGGACCAATAGAAGGTCTGGACAAGACCTGATTCAAGTTCACTTGGACAGAGCTCTGATCTGCAATGACTAGTATGTTTATTACTTCTTTCTCTATCTGGCCATGCTAGAGTTGCATAAGACCACCACCCTATTTTTTTCTTGGCTGATTCAATTAAAGGTAGAAGACATTTCACTTTTGTATTTAAGAAGATGTGGACTATGCATCCTAACTTGGAAAAAAAAAATATTGATGGGAGATTCATGTGGAGGAGACTACTATGTTTAAAGTGGTCAAGAAACTTAAACATGTTAAAGATTGTATTAGGAACTGGCATAATGAGTTCTTTGGTGATATTTTTTCTTCCAAAGTTTCTATCCAAGATGATTTAAAAAAATCAAGATCAAATTCAAGTTGATGGTTATAAAATTATCTCTATTTCATATGAAAATGAAATTCTAAGGAGATATCATGATATTATTGCTAAGGAAGAGGTTTTTTGGAAACAGAGAGCCTGCTCTCTCTTGCTGACTAAAGGGGACAGGAATACTAGATATTTCCACATGACCACTCTGAATCATAAAGCTACAAATAGAATTTCAAAACTTAAGGTGAATAATGGTACTATTGAAGAGGAGGACAATATTAGGCAGGAGGCTAAAGGCTACTTTGTTGATCTCCTTTCTCAAGACCTTAATCTAGACTAGATTACTCAAGATAATCTACTTCAAAGTATTCCTCTTCTTATCAATGAAGATCAAAAATATGCTATTAGGGACATACCCTCTAGGGATGAAGTCAAGAAGGTTATCTTTTTTGTTTCAAGGAAACAAGGCTCCTGTCCCAGATGGCTTCCCTATGTTCTTCTTTCAGATGTACTAGTCCATTCTTGGTAAATATGTCACCTGTGTTGTCAAGGAATTCTTTGGGGCTAAAAATATCATAAAGGAGATCAATGGTACATTTTTGGCCCTCATACCCAAATTTGTGAGTGCTGACTCTCTGGATCTGGTACATCCTATCAGTCTTTGCAATTCTTTTTATAAAATCATTTCTAAGATTCTCACCTCTAAGCTTATGTCTATGCTTCCCTTCATGATTTCTCCTCAATAGAATGGTTTTGTTCTGGGGAGGAAATTCCTAGACTCCATAATCATGGTCCATGAAAATATCCACTCCTTATATTTGGCCAAAAATTAGGGATTCATCCTCAAGATAGATATTTCTAAAGCTTATGATAGATTTGAATGGATCTTTTTGTAAAAAACCCTTTTAGATTTTGGATTTGATAAGATTAGTGTGCGTTTGATTATGCAATTGGTTTCTTCAACTACCTTCTCTATTCTAGTCAATGGAACCCCCTCTCCTTTTTCAAATCCTCTAGAGGGCTGAGATAAGGTGACCCACTATATCCTATTTTGTTTTTTTTTTTTGTTTTGGAAGAATGTTTGTGGAGATATATTTCTCATCTAGTGGATGTTGGTTCTTTCAAAGGGTTTCATCCCTCATCCTCTCCCCAGGTGTGTTCTCATCAGAAATTTATTTATGATTCGATCATTTTGAGGGAGGCCACTATCAAGGAAGCAAAGGTTCTAAAGGATATTCTCAACAAGTATGGTTCAGCAATAGGCCAGCTTATTAACTAGTCCAAAAGCAATGTTTATTTTATAATTACTCCTGACAATAGACAAAATAGGATGATTAATATTCTGAGATATCAAATTGTTAACTTTTGTCTATGTACATAGGTCTCTCTCTATGTCTCAATCCCCAAGATTCCTTTTGGAGAAATTTAGTGGACAAGTTTAATTAGAAGTTAGCTGGCTGGAAGGGTACCCTCCTAAGTCAAGCTGGGAAAGTTCAGCTTCTAAAAGATTCTCTGCAGAGTATTCCTATTTATGCTCTAATTCATTTTAAGATCCCATGAAAGTATGTTGATGCTATTGAGAAAATCCAAAGAAATTTTTTTGTGGACAGGAGCTGAGGAGAAAAAGAGAATATCTTTGATTTTCTGGGATAAAGACTATAGGCTTAAAAGAAGGGGTGGATTGGGTCTCAGGAGAATAAGAATGATGAATAGTTCCCTCCTCTTAAAACAAATATGGAGGATCTACCATTCTAATGGTGAATGGAATAAAATATGGAAAAATAAATATACTATGAATTAACCAACTCTGAACAGTCTTATGAACTCTGATGTTACTCCCACTGGATCAAATATATGGAAGAATATTTCCATCAATAGAAATCTTATTAGTAAGGGTACTCAATGGAATGTGGGGAACGGTGAGAGAGTAAGGTTCTGGGAAGACTATTGGCTTGATTATGCCCCTCTAATTAACCACACTAATTGGGGTCCTTACGCCTTGGTTTGAAAAACTAGATTTGGTCACTTTGTTGCAGATTATTGGGACAAAGATAAATGGAAGGACATAGAGATTGTTAGCCCCAATCTGATTCATCTTAAAAGACATCTTTTCTCCATGATTCTTAATGAATAAGAAGATACCATGATATGGAAGATGAATTCTAAAGGGGGATTTTCCACTTCCTCCATGATCAATATGATGTCTAATAATCAGAAAGATCCACCTTGGTAGTCCAATGCTTGGATAAAGGGTCTTATTCCTAAAATTAATATGTTCTTTTAGATTTTATTGCAGAATAAGATCCTTACCATTGAAAAATTGAAATGTAGAGGTGTCAATTTCCCTAATTTTTGTACTCTTTACTACCATGAGGAAGAATTGGTGGAACATATTATTGTCCACTATCCTTTTATTGTCTCTTTGTGGTCCAGTATGTTGGATATGTTCAAAATGGAATGGATCTTCCCTAAGGAAATGCAATCCTTATTTTCCTCATGGCAGAATCCTTCAAAAAACTCCTCAATAAAAACTCTATGGAGAATCTCTATGCCTCATATGTTTTGGGGTATATGGAAGGAGAAAAATGAAAGAATTTTTAGGGATAAGTGGTCCCCTAAACATATTGATTTCCAAAGGATTCAAAGAGCTATTCTTGAAAATATGCATACCATGGGAGATTTTAATGATGAGGAAATTTTAGATAATGGAATCTTAGTGGAAGATACAGGAAGGGTAATGGTACTAACAAAAGGGAAGATGTTGGTTAGAAAGTGACCCTAAAGGATGGATGAAAATAAATTTTTATGGGGCCTCTAAAGGAAACCCTAGGAATGTTGACTGTGGTGTTATTCTAGGGGATGAGGAAGGTAATTGTATTGAGATGGTGGTTGTTCCTTTAGGTACTCAAACTAATAATAAGGAAGAAGCTATGGATGCTTATCAAGGCCTTCTCTTAGCTAAGAAATGGGATTGCAAAAATATTTGGGTGGAAGGGGATTCAAATAAGATTATTAACTGCCTAACAAAATAATGTAATCCCTCATGGACTATAACAAACATTATTAAGGAATCTTGGGATATTATCGGTAATATGGATAATTTTTATATTACCCATGGTTATAGGGAGATAAATGGGTGGCTAACTAGTGTTGGGTGACTAAGAGGGGGGTGAATCAAAGAACTTACAATACTTAATACTTAAAAACTTAACTCTGATTCAACTTGGTAGGATAAACAAAAGTAGCAACTGAGTCACCAAATATCTTCAATAACTTAAACAGTAACTTTCATAAATAGTAAATAACATGCACATGAATCATTCAACACATTTGACACCATATTTAATGATAAAACTTAATTTTGGAAAAAACTCTATGAGAATTGTCACCCACAAATGAAAATACTCTTCTGAAGTATGCTCGGTGAAAAGATTATCATGTCAAAGATTACAATACACATTTATTGAATATGACCTTGTTAGGGGATTTAGCTCAAATCTATTAAGATATTCACCCTATTAGGAGTGGTCTAGGTAGAGGGCTTTGAACATTGTTAGAATTCCAACTTTCTCAAGGATTTTACAAAAAGATTGTTATGTCCACTCGGTTAAGAGATTTTGTTGTTACAAATGCAAATAAGAAATAATATGTAAATGATCTGCAAAATTGTAACTAACTCTTGCTTGATCATATCCCTTTATGCACTTTCAGACTACTGGAATCAACACTTCATCAATCTCTTCACTTAGACTTAGATTTATCACTTCTTTCCTCTTCACTACATCATTTGGTAGCACTTCAACACTTCAACTTGCCAACAATTTGTTCTTCAAATTCATCCTTTAAATAGACTCTATTTTTTCCTCTTAATCTTCTTGATTAGGTTTTCCTTCAATCATGCTCATTTGTTAGATTAACCTTTTTGAACTATTTCCATGAATTGAAACTCGGTAAACCACTTCACTTTTACCTTGTGACTTGAACTTTTCTTGGAACTCACATAATCAGTTTTAGCTGCTTAATCTTTGCCTTAGATCTATATGTTGAATTTTCCCATGTGTATATCTTGTAACCAACTTCCTTTTCATTCCTGGAATCCTCAAGATTTCTTTAGAATTGCATTAAATGTGTTCTTATCCTTATTTCTTATATCTATTGCACTCGGTAACTAACTCCTAAACTCAGTGACTAATATGCACTTCTCAGTACTTAACACACTTTCTATCCTGACCAACTTACATAACCCTTTACCAAAAGACTCTCTCTGCTCGGTAACATAACTCTTTAGTCATACCGACTTGATATAGTAGAAACCAATTATCTCACGATGATTTTATCATTGTCTGATCTTTATCTATTGCCCAATTAAATCAACTCCGAAAGATATGGAAATTCAATATGAACTAAAAATTAATTTCTTGACATCAATGATAAAATAACAACTGATCTAATTCTTTCTACAATCATGTATACCTATGATCTCAATCTTCATCATCATCTCCATCAGTTGAGTAACAATCTCCCTCTTTGGCATTGATGGAAACACTGTCAATTGATGATCGCAATATTGTCCATCTCCCTAAATTACATATATATTCAGTCTTTACTCCCTCTGAGTTGTTTGATCATTTTATCCCTCTGTTTTCATTCTCTCTTAACATCTTTATGCATATTCTCCTTCAATCTTTGTATTCATCAATTATTCATTCTCCCTCTTTGACAACAATGCCAAAGGTGCATGCTTCTAAAAACTTGTTCAGGCAGTGGATCATACCTTGCATGTACTTATAACTCTTTGCATACAAAATTACTTTACACAACTTCAGGCAACACCTAAATTGTGAATACTAGCATCAACTCATAAAATATATATTCTATTGAGTCCTAGAATTGATGCAGCATGCATCTTTCGTTAACAAATGTTGGATAGGGGTAGGACCCCTAAATTACCTCAGATATACTCAAAAGCATCCTTCATTACTGACTTAGTGAATATATCTTCTAATTTCCCTTTTGAGCTCACATACTCCAACATCACCTTCTTGTCTTGAACTTGCTCTCTCAAGTAATGATACTTGATAGATATGTTCTTGGTATTAGAATGCATTTCCAGATTCTTTGATATGTTTATAGCACTTGTGTTATCACAAAATATAGTAACTGGATTGGTAATCTCCTCTTGCATATCTTCTATTAGTTTTTTGATCTATACAATATTTTCACAATTCATAGTTGTTGCAATATATTCAGCCTTGGTAGTAGATTGTGATATACAACTTTGCTTTTTACTCAGCCTTGTAACTACTATTTCTCCTAAAAATAAAGCTCCTCCACTTTTACTTTTTATATCATCAATTTTTTTGACCCAATCAACATCAGTGTACACTGTTAACTCAAAATTTCCTCCTTTCTTGTACAGGAGACCAAATTCCTCAGTTCCTTTCAGATATCTAAATATCCTTTTCACTGCAAACATATGTGAATCCTTTGGTTTGGCAGAAAATCTAGCAACAATACCAACTACATGTGCTATATCAGGTCTACTATGAACAAAATATTGTAGCTTACCAATCATTGATCGGTACAGTGTCTCATTTAATTACTTTGACTCATCTTCCTTTGATAGCTTGCAACTAGTGATCATCGATGTTCCAACCAGTCTTGAATCTTCCATCCCAAAATTATTTAGGATCTCTTTGATGTACTTTGATTGTGAAATGTAGATCCCATCTTTTACTTTTTGAATGTGTAGTCCAAGAAAGAATTTAATCTCTCCAATCATGGACATCTCAAATTCCTTTCTCATTTCTTGAACAAAAGATCTGCATAATGTGTCAGTGCCTCCAAAAATAATATCATCAACAAATATCTCAGTGTAAAGGGGGAAAATTTTGATTAATATATTATGTGATTGATTATTTGAATGTTTGTGTTGTATTTCCTTAACCTTTACATTTAATTGTAATTTTGGATGTGATATTGTAATGTGATTTAGCATATAAGGGGAAGGAAGATAAGATATTCCTCTTTTATCCCCAAATGTACAAATGAAAGATCCAAGTTGATTGATCCAAAATAAGGATCAATGCACAAATGAATCAACCATTTGGAAATGGGAGTAAGGAGGAAGATCTTAAATTTTGTTTTATGATTAAGTAGATATGATATATAATAGTAATTGAAAAGGATGAGAAGAAGTACTAACCTTAAAGAATTGCAGATTTGAAGAATGCTATTTTTTGAGGTCTGTACTCTGTTTCTGGAAAATCTAAAGTATGATCTAGAACAGGAACGCAGAAATGAATAAAACCTAGAAATATTTTTCTGATCTGACACTGTCTTAAGAAAAATTTTGACCTTGACCCACTAATCTCACCCCTGACCCAATAATCTCGACCCTGACATGCACAGGTCTGACAGAAAATTTGTTCGCAGATCCCGATAGTTCGCTGAAAAGGTATCCAGATCTGAGTTTAAATCTTCAATATTGAACCTATACCTGCAAGAAAAAGATATTTATTTGTTGGGGGTATGGGTTTTCCTTGGTCAAACCTTGGTTTTGGAATTAACCTTAAATATATTATTGAAATTGCAGAAGTAAACAAAGTAAATGCATAAATTCACCTTGCTTGTTAAAGTCCTTGTGGAGGATTTGAATCCTTGAATCCACAAGTATGTATGCACCAAAATGGATCTATAATTTAGAATGTAGGATGTCTTCAATCAATTTCTTTTAGATCTCAAACACCAAATCTTGAATGGGTTCTTGAATAGAAAGAGGCTTGGAAGAAGGTGGATGGAGAGATCACCAAAAAGGACACTATGTAGCTTGAATCCTTCAATGACCTCCCATGGATCTCTTTGATTAAAATGGATGCTTGAATTCTTGATGATGGATGCATCCTTGCTTCAAATCTTTCTCCTTAGCTTGCTTGAACTTTACTTGATAATGCTTCTCAATGGCTCAATGATGCTTAGGCTTCAATCGAGGACTTAGAGAAAATGAGAGGAGAAAGGCTCCCTTTTAAATGAAATTAGGGCACAATCTTCTAAGGAGGCCGACAAAAGAGAATTAAATTCCCATTAAAGCCTTTACCCCTAGGAGAGGACCCATATTAAATATAATTTAGGAATCATTGCTTCAGAACCTGAAATAGCCTACTCAGAAGCAGGAATTAACTTTTTCAAAGACCGACATCCAGAAATTGTGAGACCCTGAAATCTAGACCCTAGGTCAAGGTAGAGGTTGACCTTGACCTAGGTCAGGGGTGAGGTCAACCTTGACCTAGGTCAAGGTTGAGGTTTCCATAGACCTAAAAGGTCGACCTTGACCCTGAGGTCAAAGATCTCAAATCTGCAGTCCAGAATGCCAGAAACTGGTTAGAGAGAGGTGGAGAATCGGGGTAGAACAAGGGGAAAGCTAGGTCTAAATTAGGAATGCATTCAAGGTGCTTGAAATGACCCCAAACCACTTACTGAGAGGGCTAAACTAGTCTACCATGGAAGTGCTTCCATTTTCTGACTATACACTCAGCAATCAAAATCTTGTTAGTACTATCACATTTCAGATAAACATTACTGTTATCACTAGTTCTTTGAAATCCAATCTTGATTAGATATGCGTGTAATCTTTCATACCAATCTTGAGGTGCTTGTTTCAAACCATATAGTGCCTTCTGCAGTTTTCATATCATGTCCTTGTTAGTATTCTCAGCAAATCCTTTAGGTTGTTCTATATAAACTTCTTCTTCAAGAATACCATTAATAAAGGTAGACTTGACATCCATTTTATAGAATTTAAATCCTTTGTGGGTTGTATATGATATTAGAATTCTAACTCCTAATCTATAAACAAGTGCAAAAGTTTCACCATAGTCAATTCCTTCTTCTTGTGCATATCCCTTTCAAACTAATCTTGCTTTGTTTCTCACTACATCTCCATGCTCATTCAATTTACTTATAAAAATCCATTTGTTACCAATAACATTTTTTTCTTTAAGTCTCAGTAATAAATTCCATGTGTTATTCTTTACAATCTGATATAACTCTTCTTTCATTTCTTTAACCTAGTCTTCATTTTCCAATGCATCTTTAACTCTTCTCGGGTTAAAAATCAGAAATTAAGCATGTATTGTCTCTTAGCTTTCTTCTTGTCATAACTCCTACATCTTTGTCTCCAACTATCTTACTTATTGAGTGGTGTCTCCTTACATACTTGGCTAGAACATGCTCAGTAGCCAGTGGAATTTCATTTCCATCATTCGGTGGTAGTACTCTCTATTTAGCTTCCTTCTCGGTTCGTGCATTCAGTAAGGTATCAGGAACATCTGGTTGAACATATACAAATCTTTGATAATATTTAGGTTCCTTCTTGTCATCCTCATCATTTCTCTCTGCAAATTCATCAATTCTCACATTTGCACTTTCCACATTTTTGTTAGTAAATTTGTTCAGACATTTGTAAGCTTTACTCTTTGTAGAATATCCTAAAATATTCCCTCATCTCCTTTAGAATCAAACTTACCATCTCTAGCATCTTTAAGAATATAGAATCTACTTCCAAATCTTTTAAATAACTCACATTAGTTTTGTGATCATACCAAATCTCATAAGGTGTCTTGTGTGTACCTTTCTTCAATTGTACTCAGTTAAGTGTGTAAGCAATAGTATTGACTACTTCTCTCCAATGGGTTTGAGAAATACCCTTCTCAATCATTAGTGATCTCTCACAATCCACAATGATTTTATTTCTTCTTTCAGCTATATTTTTCTATTGTGGTGTCCTTGGTGCAAAAAATTGTCTCTTTATTCCATGTTCATTGCAGAAGAGTGGAAACTCAACATAAATAAACTCTCCTCCTATGTGAGATTTTAGATACTTCAGTTTTCTTCGAGTCTCCTTTTCAACTCTTTTCTTGTATCACTTAAACATCTAGAAATCTGCATATTTATCTTTCAAAAACATAACAAACAACATTCTATAATAATCATCAACAAACATAATGAAATATCTATCACCATAGTGGCTATGTGTTCTCATCTGTCCACATAGGTTAGTGTGCACCAAAATTCCTTGTGTAACATAAGATTTTCTTGTAAAAATTGACTTAGTCATTTTTCCAACTTGACATTCCTTACACATGACATTCTCAGGTTTTTCTAATCTTGGTAGACCTCTTACTCTATTCTTTTTGCTCACTTTAATTAGATTGTCAAAATTTACATGACACGACCTCTTGTGCCATAGCCATGCATCTTCACTTTGGAATAAAAAAAACTCTTAATAGATGTTTCAACTCTATTCTCTTTCATTTGCTTCATCTTCAGCATATAGTTCTTCTAACTCACTCTTGCAACTACATAATCTTTCACTAGCACTACTTTCATAACCATCACTAGGTCTAGACTCCCTAGAACTTCCAATCTTTAAAGATGATTTAAATGTAGAATCAATCTTAGCAATAGCAGGTAAACTATTATCAAAGTAATTAAGTGCAAAAGCAATCAGCTTACCAATAGTAGGATCCAGTGAAATAGCTTCATCTGAGGAATATATCTTAGTTTTTGTATTACAGACACTCGGAAAGCATACATAGGTAACAATATTCTCAATAATTTTCTTGTTACACCTTCTTCATTTATTTGACCTCCAGCACCTCTAATAGCATTCACAATTTTCTTTAGTCTAGTGCTGTATAGTGTAACATTTTCACCTTCTTTCATTCTCATACAATCAAATTTCTCTCTTAATCTTTCATCTTTTTTCCTTCATAACATGTCAATATCCACCATGTATCAATTCAATACTATCCCACATCTACTTTGTTGTATCACATCCTATAATGTCATTGAACTATAGGTCAATGAGTGTAGATGATATCTCGATCATTTCTTGTGTGTGGTCTTGATTTTCTCTTATCTTCTCAAATGTCAAGGGACTAGTTGTCGATGATGTATACTCATTGTCAATATAATAACTACATAATCTCCAATACTAGAAAGATGCAACCTCATTCATTTTTTCTATGTAGAGAAGTTATCCTTATTCAACATAGGTTCCTCCCTCTTATACATCTTTGGATCTTTAACTCAAGTATTTTAAACTTATCACTTGGAGTACTTATCTCTAATACCAATTGTTGGATTACTGAGAGGGGGGGGGTGAATCAAAATACTTATAATACTTAATACTTAAAATCTTAACTCTATTCAACTCGGTAGGATAAACAACAAAAACAATAACCGAATCACCAAATATCTTCAATAACTTAAACAGTAACTTGCATAAATATTAAACAACATGCACATGAATCATTCAACATATTTGACACCAGATTTAAAGAGGAAACCCAATTTGGGAAAAACCTATGTGGGAATCGTCACCCACAAATGAAAATTCTCTTCTAAAGTATGCTTGGTTAAAAGCTTATCTTGTTAAATATTAAAATACACATTTGTTAAATGTGACCCTGTTAGAGGATTTACCTCAAACCTATTACTATCTTCACCCTGTTAGGAGTGGCCTAGTTAGAGGGCTTTGAACACTCTATTAGAATGTCACCTTTCTCAAGGATTTCACAAAAATATTGTTAAGTCCACTTGGTTAAGAGATTTTGTTGTTACAAATGCAAATAAGAAATAGTATGTAAATGATCTATAAAAATTACAAGTACCTCTTGCTTGATAAGATCCATTTATGCACTCTTAAACTACTGGCATGAACACTTCATCAGTCTCTTTACTTAGACTTAGATTTATCACTTCTTTTCTCTTCACTGCATCACTCGGTAGTACTTCAACAATTCAACTTGCCAACAATTTGTTCTTTGAATTCATCCTTTAAATAGACTCTATTTTTTCCTCTTAAACTACTTCATTAGGTTTTCCTTCAATCACACTCAGTCATTAGATTAATATTTTTGAACTCTTTTTATGAATTGAAACTTAGTAAATCACTTCACTTTTACCTCGTGACTTGATGTTTTCTTGGAACTCACATGATCAGTTTTAGCCGCTTAATCTTTGCCTTAGATATTTACCTTGAATTTTCCCATGCGTAGATCTTGTAACCAACTTCCTTTTCATTATTGGAATCCTATAGATCATTTTAGCATTGCATTAAATGTTTTATTATCCTTGTTTCTTATATCTATTGTGCTCGATAACTAACTCCTGAACTCAGTGACTAATATACATTGCTTAGTACTTAACCTGTTTGGTGTCCTGGATGACTTACATAACCCTTTACCGACATATTCTCTCTACTTGGTAACATAACTCTTTACTCATACTGACTTGATAAAGTAGAAACCAATTATCTCACAATGATCTTATCACTGTCTGATCTTTACCTATTACCCAATTAAATCAACTCTGAAAGATATGACAATTCAATATAAACTAGAAATCAATGAAAGAATAACAAATGATCTAATTATTTCTATAATCATGTACACCTTTGATCTCGGTCTTCATCATCATATCCTTCAGTTGAGTAACAACAAGGCTTCCAATATGGCAGTGACAATTAATGATGTTAGAAATGGAAAGGTGAGGATGATTTTCTGTATGAGGTGAAATCACTAATATTTAGTGATAAAACTCATAGCATGCAATGTGTCAGGATCACATCCAAGTAATGATGTATGAAATGACATGGGTTATCAATAATCATTATTACTCAAAAAGAGTTTGTAATCCAAAGTGTTGTTCGGTTATTATTATGCATTCTTTCTGGGTAACTTTGGCTTTATCTCTGATGTGTTTCTTTTTACGGCTTTACTCTATGAAAAAGAAACCTAAGAGGTATAGTCTGCATAATAATCTTCATCATAGAATATTTGACGGTGCAATGGGAGGAAATAGAAAGAGAATGGATCTTATTTCATGCAAGTACTAGAGGAGAAAGGAGCGAGTCTAGAACACTCTAAAGGAAGGTGGCTTAATTGTGTATATGGAGAGATTGCATGGTAAGGACTCAGCCATAACCAATTTCTTTTTTGAAATTTTGGAAGAAGAGTAGTTTGACCATGGGGAACCATAAAATTAAGGTTGATGAATCCCTTATCTTAGAAATTACTTATCTGGCGCATGATGGTACCAAGTTCTACAAGGATCGTAAACTGAGGGAGGGAGATGTTAAGAATTTTCCCAAGAATGACAAGGATAAGAAGAAACTGGTAAAATATGATAACACCTATTCTCCCAAAAAACTTTAAATCCCTTGGTGTAAAGTTATTTATGCAATTATGAATTATGTTACCCTGGATGGAAGATACACTAGGGCTTATGCTTATCATTTTTTTATTCTTAACCATTTCTGCCATGGGGATAAAATTTCTTTATCATATTATTTACTCTGTTCCATGAATGCTACTATGAAATAATATAAGGAAAACCCTCAAGGTGATCATTCCATGCACCAGGGTTTGATGGTTCTCATTTATGAACACCTTAGGGCCAAGAAGATTGTTCCTCCCCTATCTTAGAACTCTGTTTTGGAGGAGGAAGATACAGATGATGATCTCTCCATGGGAAATGGTATGGAGAGTGATTCGATGTCTGATACAGATTCCTCTTCTGAAGATATCATAGGAAAACACAAAATTACTCCAAAGAAGTCGGCTAAGTATTCCTCTAAAAAAGGCCCTAGGTTGTGAAGGAAGAAGGCCCACATTGTTTTGGATTCCTCTTCTAATGAAGAGGAGGATGATTATTTCAATTTGAAAGAGGAAGAGATGAGTTCTCAATTGAAAAAGAAGTCTCACACTACTAAGTCTAAAACCACTAAGGAGTATATCGTGGTTGAGGGTGATAATGTGAAAGACGTTGTGGAGGATAAAATGTCTAGTAAGAACCCTAAAGATCTAGAAGAGGGTAGAGGGAAGTGCCAGGAGGATCTGCTAAAGGATAATGTTATCCAGGTCAAGGTTATCTAGGACAAGCTTATGATTCTTACTGGTATCTAGGGTGTGAGGAGCTTTAACGAGACTATAGAATATATCATTAATGATAATTTGCAGCTAAAGGAAGATGTGAGGGACCTTTGTATCCACCTTAAAATTATTTAGGCTATGGGCATGGGAGAAGATAAATTCTTCCTAAGTGTATGGACAAGATGATGCAAGCCATTAAGCATGTATAAGACACGAAGGACTCAGAGTCCAAATTCTAGACCATTGAGAATAGGACTACCTAATTGTAACTCTAAGAGAAGGATAGCGACAAGGATAAAGAAAGTGGCTATGGAGACCAAACTAGTCAAAGTGGAGGATATCTTGAATAATATGGGAGAATAGACCTACAAGATTCTGAAAGCCTCTATGGACCATGTCAAAGTTCTTGTTTGAAAGCTTGAGCAGGAGAAGACCAATGAGGAAATTGATGTTGATAAGGATGGCGTTGATGACACTCCAGGGCCAGGAAAGAGGACAAGATTCAACACTAAGAAAAAAGGTGCTAATAAATGATAAATATCTGGAGGAGCTTAAAGCGATAGTGATTAACATGGACCTCATGGTCATTGAAGTGGATGAGTTGCTTAAGAATTTCTAGCCTTCTACTTTGTTGTACCTTTTCTTTTGTTATGTTTTTTCTGTCTCTTGTGAGTATGTTGGCGTTTAGTTTGTTGGATTTTTGTATAGGCTTCCAACTTCTCTTTTATATTATTTTTACTATGTATCCTTTTTGTTTCTATGTGGGTTGTATTGACCATATATAGCCCTCTTTTGTGAAGGTTTTGGGTCCTTTAAAACCTGCTTTTCTCCTAATCAAAATAACAAGAATTTCATGAACAAGCCCTAGTCGATCTGATATGGATGAAATTGAAAAGATTTGTGGAGGGAAATGAAAAGAGTCTAAGTTTCATTGACCCCTCCTAATTAAGTATTGAATGTTGTATGAAGACATTAAGGGAGGATCAAAAAATCACCTTACAATTATGATCAAATTAATTCACAAAGAAATTTTAATTTAGATCCAAGTCATAAGTGCAAAATCAGAACAAATTCAATCCAAATTTGAATGTGAAATCCAAAGATAACAAGAGTAAATTTTATACCCAAAACTCAAATTGCAGTTGGGCCCAACAGGGCCAAAATCAATAAAAATGGTAGAAATTGCCCAAATCAGATGTTTCCAAGAAGGAATAAAATGCATAAAATATGAACAAATTGTGAATCCTCATTCAAATGAAAATTGATTTTCAGATGAAAATCCTAAGTCCTTGAAGAGTTTCTTATCGTGTTCAAAATTTACTTACCTTCAACTTTCATCTGTAAAACTTGACCCAAGTGTTTTCTCTTTTGTAGGGAATGATATAAGGATCAGTGGTGGAATGAAGATGGTCATGAAGAAGTTGGAAGAATTTACAATATAAGGAAAGGATTTCAAGATCAAGGAAGGAGTTTCAAGACAAGTTCAAGCTCAAGGTGACATTAAGGCATTCAACATGATGATGAAGAAAATGGATAAGGAAAGGACTCACTTCAAAAGGGAGTTCAATCAACAAGTTGCACAAGGAAGTATATAACTCTACAAGCAAAGAAAGCTACATCAATATTCTTTGGATATCCAAGGTCAACAATAGGTAACATAATTACTTCAAGAAGGTCAAGACTTTGGAGATCAAGACAATACATAAAGACATCAAGAATATATCAAGTCACCCAAGAAAGAATTCCAAAATTATAAAGAAGAATAAATTTCATGAAGATGAAGCAATTCGAGAATATGAGCCATCACAATCAATCAAAGGCCAAATATTGTTGAGTATAAAGAGATATTTCTATAGATGCAAATTATTATTTATGATGATGAAGAAGTGGAATTGAAACAAAGCTTAAGATAAAAAAATGCTTTATGGATCATGCAAGCTAAGGTTGCATCCACTCATATTCAACCAATCAAATAATTCCAAGTTGACATGTCCAAGTTCATCATATCAAATTCATCCACATGTGGACATGTGAAAATCTTTCAATATATTACCACGAGCACTTTTATCACTAGTTCATCCTTTAAAAGATATATATTTAAAAGAAATGTAACTTTCTCATTAGAGGACATTAAATTATTGTATGTGGTTGTAAATAACCCTAGTTAGGGTTCATTGAGTCATCTTGGAAGTTGATTTCAAATCAATTTGGGCCCTTTATTGTAATTAAGATGCCTATAAAAGGCTTGGTTTTCTCATTTTCAAAGGAGTTAATTAGTTAGTCATTAGTTAGAGTAGAGTAGGAGGAGGAGGAGACAAGAAATTTTTGCCAAGATTATGTCAAAGTTAATATGCAATTATCATTGAAGATATGGTGGATTATTGTGAGTTGCTTCTACATTTTCATGGTTTCTACTTCTCAAATTTTAGTTATAGCTCATTGATTAAAATTGAGAGATGCGGGATGAATAAAGAATTTCATGTTTATACCTTTTTTATTACAAGTCGTAGTGTAAGGTTATTTTGGACTTGATTAAATACCAAACTCAATTGTGGATGGTCAATTGGATTGCGTTGGTATTGGGTATTTGGATGAACATTGGAAATGTGAAAAACCTTCATTACCTTTGGAGAGCGTAACATCTTTATGTAGTTGTTTCATTTGGAGAAGCAAAGCTCAGTTAAGGAATTCACTCATCTAAGCATCATTCATTGATATCATTCTCCTTAGGGATAGCTTAGATATATCTAAACCCTTCATCCCTTTTATTTTTTATTTTAATTCAAGGTAGTGTTCCATGTTCTAGTCACTTTAAGGGAAAATAATTTGATTAATTCCAAGACAAATAGTGTAAGTCCCTTTGTGATTACCAGCAAGATCACGTCATATTCACCAAGTTATATCTAACAAAAATTTATTTGTTTGCATTATAAATATTGGAGTTGCTTCACTTGATCACACATTTGTTACATTGTTTAGCATTTGAATTTTCCTTGTTCAAGAGAGGATATAATACTTAGTATTTTATTCTGCATGTTGGAGTGGTCACAAAACTCACATCAATAGATAGCAATATCACAATTTGACTTGCTATGGAAAATACATCCTACTTATATTGCAAATTTTATTCAAAGAGAAGTAGTACCAAATTTAGCTGTAAGTATGATAATTTCTAATTATTATATTTTTATCATGAATCCATGTAGCTTTATGTTAAGGAGAGACATTATATTTCGCACAAATATAGCATTTATTCACTAATATATGAAGCAAAATTTGGCACAGTCTATTTGATATGTAACATAATTAGACAATTGCTCGACCATGTAAATATATATTCTCTAAGTTTTGTATTATCAATGAAACTATTCTTTGGTTGAGAGGTAAGAGAATCCTAAAAAAAAATGATTTTATTAAAATTTTCTTTTTAATTATGGGACATTAATAAAATGCAAGATCTAATTTTGAACCATTGATCAAGCATGTTTTATAATTGGTAATTTTGCATGACCAAGTTTACAACATTCACAAATAAGTGATATTTATTATTGCTTGTTCAAGATGAGAATTTAAGCACACAAAAAGTAATAAAAGATCTTTTAGTCTGTAAGCTTATCCTTGAATCCAATATTTTCAATTCATTGCTTCCTATCAAATTTGTATGGAAGTGTCTACGAGAATATTATTTTTGTTTTGTATATATCTAGCTTTAACAAGTAATCTTATTAAATAGGGATTCATTATAAAAACATTCTATCTATAATAAAATGATAGAAGACAATATAAGAAATTGAATACTTCCTAGGAAAAGAGTTTGTGGCATTTTTTCTTGTTATTATTCAATTAAGTTTTAAGATTTAAAATACAATGATCTTTTAATATCTAAGTTTTGTTGATGATTAGTGACCAACACTTAGTTGTTTACTTCAGAAATTTTAGTTGGCTATCACTGTGGCCAAGCTTAAACTATCCAAGGCCGAGCAACATTGTCGAGCAGTATTCAGGTTTCTGAGTTACATCATGCCGAGCTGAGTAGGATACTTAGTGCTGAGCGACAGAGATGTTAAGTGCCAAGCAGAACAGTTTCTGTATACATGTCTGGATTGATTCAAACTTTGAGGATAAGTGTTCAGGCCGACTTGTATAAGCTTTTTGGGCTGACTTATGTATGCATTTAATATTTTCCTACGGAGTTAATTATGCATTTAAATTTTTTATCCTATGCATGACCTATTGTAATTATTAATTGTAATATCTTGGAGGTATGAGTATTAGATCTTGATCATTGATCTAGATCTCGCTACCAGACTTGAATAGATATATAAGATTGCTTCTTAACTCTATTTTGTGTCTGCGGAGAGAAGTGTTGACTACATTTTCAAGTGAAATGCATAGAGGGTTATTTTATTAAGAAGCAGAGATCAAGCAGAGTGACAGAATAGTGAACATCAGAGTAAAGACATATCAGATTGTGAGATCACAGAAGGTACTGGAAAGAGGAGATCCATCATCAGAATTTGAGTGCATAATGAAGGATCATTACTTGAAACATTCTAATTATTGTATCAGGTGAAATCTCTTAACAGAGTAGTTCTAGCAGACCTTTCTAAATCTCCTAACAGAGTGCTTACTTTATTGTAAGTTGAAATCCTTTCACAGGGTAGATTGTAATGATCTTTAGCTCTTAACCAGGCAGACCTTTAACTAGGTAGATTGCATTTTGTAAACAAATTTTGTAGCGCTAACAAGCACACTTTATTGCTGCAGTAGTGAAGAATTTTGTGGGTGTCATCCCCACCCCAGTTTTACCTATTTGGGTTTCTGGGTTACCAATTTCTTGTGTTATGAGTTATTTATTTCATTATGTGTATGCTATTTGATGTTACATTAGATTCACATATGTATGAATGTGGATCAGTTTGTTTTAAGTGTTTAAATTTGAAGATCTGATTCACCCCCCCTCTCAGTATCTTGCTTTCCCACTATTGTATTTCCAACAATTGGTATCAGAGCTTAGTTCTCTAGAAAGTTATAATCAGCTTGAGAATACAGATCTTGAGATGGAGATCTACAAGATGGGTAAATTCATTGAGAATCAAAAGATTGATATTCAGCTAGAACTACAACAACTTGAGACAGCAAGACAGGAATTAAAGAAGTCCTTGACAACAAGGAAAGATTTGGCCAAACAAATTAATGACACTTATTATCAAGAAGAGGACACCAAAAATCTATTTCAGAATGGAGATTCTATTGAGAGTGATGCAGCAATAGCAGATCTACTAGAAAAGAACAATGCACTATGTGAAGAAGTGACAAACTTAAAAAAGGAATAAGAAGCCCAATCAATAAAAATGTGTGAAGTTGTTGAACAAAAAAAGAAAGCCGAAGATGACAAGGCTATGGAAGAAGAAGACAAAAGAGTGATGACTATCAGACTTGATGAAAGAACACATGATGTACAAACAATGATAGTTAATCAATTTGACATGGAAAATCAACTACTACTTGTGAATCAGGAGATCAATAGGAAAGACATGGAGATTGTAAATCTTAGATCTGAGAATAGTCAGTTGAAAGATGAATTGAGATCTGAGAAAGAACTTAACAACATAGGGAATGATCCCAATGCATCTTTGAGCTACTTTGAACAACTAGTGGAAGCATCAAGAAGACCTAAAGATTCTTCTAGATTAGGTCACACTGAACAACATACAACCACTAAAGAAGGAGAATCATCTAAGACAGGTGAAAGGAGGAATGCAAAACCAAGAAACAACAAACCTTTTTGCCACCACTATGGGAAACTAGGTCATACAACAAACATTTTCCGAAGCAAGAATGGTAAGTCCAATCCTAAAACTAACTTTAATGGTTACTGCTTTAACTATAATAAGTTTGGACATCAAGCACGTGAATGTAAGACAAAGGCAAGCAATGCACCTTCCACACCTAGATTCAATGGTAGTTATTATAACTATCAGAACTATGGTCATAGAGCACAAGATTGAAGATCTAAAGGTAAACAACAATGGACATCAAAGGCACAAGAGAAATCACCAAGAAAAGGCAATACTTATAATTGGGATTACAACACATGGCATAGTTGTCATTATTGTGGTGAGTATGGACATGTTCCAAAAAATTGCATAAGGACACATTTTAGAGGAAAGTCTAAGATTTGGATGAATGGAAGCCTAGTTTGTCATAGTTGTCTGAAAATTGGTCATACAAGGAAAGATTGTAAGACAAGGGTACTTTCTCCTACTGTTGAGCAGATTAGAGCACAGATGAACCAGACAAGGGTTAATAAATCTAAACCATGCACCAGTGAAGCTAGTGCAGCCAAGGTCACCCAATCCAATGGATCAGGTGATCACACCATCTCCAACTAAGAAAAGAGGTATGTAAGGAAATACATTTAAAATTCTTATCTTACATCAGTTCCTAACATGAAATGTGCCAAAGTCCATATTTGCATATGTTAAGATGCACCAGAATACATCTTGAAGACAAAAATACTGAGAAGAGCTAATCACACTATAGGTGTCGAGCACCAATCATGGACACTAAGGCCGAGTTCTTTAGTGTGTGCCGAGTTTGTTGGCCGAGTAACTTTTGTGATGGCAGAGTATGGTGAGCCGAGTGGCATGAAAGTTGTGTTAGAAAGCTGAGGACAGCTAGCTTGCACTAGCTCAATGGGCAGAACATTTATTGCTTACCTACCTTGACCTTTCAAGTCTATAAAGGATGAACAATTTATTCTTCATTTTACCTTGTGATTTTTAGTATTCACGAAGCAATTAAAGAAGTTGCAAAATTGATCTTAACGAAGTTAGCATCGAATATTTTGTCAGCATGTTGTTGGCAATCCTAAGGTGAACAGTGCAAAGTGCTACTTGCCGAGGTACTCTATTCTTCATTTTTCAAACCCTAATTTCAAAGATTATGGCTTCAAGCTCTTCTACACCAGTCAAAAGTATGGAGGAAGAACTAGAGCAAGTTCAATTAGTACAGAATGATGTATGTGCACCTCTCAATTTTTGAGCCGTTCCTGAAAGTGCAATTCAGAGTGATCTGATCAGGGCTCTCTCATCCATTCCACCAAAGGTACTTATGATCCATGATGTTAGATCTTGTTACATGGTTAAAATTGGTGAAGTAGGTCATAGTGAATTGAGAAAATCCTACAACAAATTGTGTGTTGATGGAGTTCTAAAGGAAGAATTAAAGCATTTAGCTAACAAAGGGTAAACTCATGCCCTAGATTTCCCACAAGGTTTCAAAGATGAATGGATTAAGGTCATTCTTAGCTGAGTTCATGATATGTGTATGTAGTTGGAAAATGGACTAGTCAAGATAACTAAAAACATGATTCATCGAGTGACTAGATATCCTGTTGTTAACGGGAAATGGACAATGAGAGATAATAGTAAAGAGGAAATTATAGTGAGCACTGGAGCTATATGGGACAAAAAAGGTATGACTATCTCTACAATTAAAGACTTAGAACTTGATTTTGGAGTAAGAGTGATTTCACATAAGTTCTATCAGTCGAGTTGACAGGATAGTGTTCCTTGCACAGCCGTTGACCAAGCATGGAATATTGTTAAGAAGAATCATACATATGATCTTACTCAGCTACAACAAACACAAGTAGCCGAGAACCTATCATCAATCAGAAAAGCTAAGAGCTCATCATGTAATTTTGGTTCCTTACTAGTCTGCATATTTTTCTACATTCAAAATACATTTCCTACATTGGGAGATATTGTTTCGAAAAAGGATAGACCCATTACAGTTCAGATAAGTGAATGCATTGAGAAATTAGGAAGTAGTTTCAATAGTATTATGGGGAACTATTTTGTGGAATTTAAAAAGAGAATGAGATTAAGGACTAGGATTCCTAGATCACTAGTGGAGAAGCACTATGAAGAAATTTGTTTTCTAGGTAATAGGGATCACACATATATTCAGGCTATGACACCTAGGGTAGCATGGTTGAAATCATTTCCCTATGTAATTAATATTGATGAAGCATCAGCAGCCATCATTGCACTCCTAGCCGAGGAAATTGATACTATAGCAGAAAGATTTGGTAATTTTGATGAAGCAAAAGCAAAAATTTCTAGAAGTTTGAAGGAGGGAACCATGGAGAGAAAAAGGAAAAAGATTGTGAAAAATCTGAAGAAAATAGTTGGTTTGAGAAGTGATGAGGAACCTAAGGATGCACCTATAGGCCTATCCACTAGACAAGGACAAGATATATCTATAGAAGAGGAAGTCAGTGCATCTGAGGAGATCACTGAGAAGGCTAAGGGTAAGAAACCTGCAGTTGTCAAAGTAACCAAGCCGAGTAAAGCTAAATCTAAGGTTACACCTCCTATAGCTAATCATCTGAGGACTAGAGCATCTACTATTAATTCTCCAGCAGTACAAACAAAAGTGTATGGAAAGAAGAAGGTTATAGAAAGAAGTTCTGGAAAGAAAACTAAATTTGCTCCTAAGGCTGAGCCGAGCAAACTAGTAAAGTGACCAAGGAGGAGACTGCACTTGGAGATAGATAGTGATGATGAAAAGACTGAGACTGATGAACCCAACAACATACCCATTGCACAATTCAAGAAACCCGCTAATATTGATGAGTATGTGACAATTTGAGAAATTCAGCAGGTTTAGCTACTTTTAAATTCATTAAGTATGAGAAATTGAGTATTGAAGAGAAGCATAAAGTTCAGGAAGCACTTTTAGATATGATGAGTACTTTTAAGTTAACTCCTATAGAGATAGGAAACCATGTTCCAAATGAATTATATGAGTTTATGTCGAGCAAATGGGAATTTGCACTTACTACATAGAGACAGATTAGGGAAGGTACATTAGCCAAGGTGATACCTGAGTTGACATCAAAACAGAGAGAAAAATTCATTGAAGAATATAAGAATAGGTTTGTTCCTAATCTCAGAGGTTATACTATTTTTAAAAATGATATTGAAGGATTAGTACAACAAAGTACTAGGATTTGGAAAGAAATTTTTGGACTGGTAGTTCCAAATGAAAAGAAATCTGATGAAGGAACATCTGAGAAGAAGGCTAAAGAAGTTGAGATCACCCCTGAGCCACAGATGACGCAAGATCAAATTGTTACTGAACAAGACAAGACTAAAGATGCATTAGACTCAGAAAATACTATTGATCTGACTACAAACAGTCCACTTGACTTCACAATTGATGATTCCAGCAATTTGAATGTCGAGGGATAGGATATGTTGAGTGGTACAAATATTCAGTCACCTATTAAGGAAACTAATACCAAAGGAGGAAAGACCACTGCATCTGGAGAGAGAACTGATGAGAAACTTGAAGTAATCAATGATCAGATAGGCAAAGAGAAAAATCAAACACATGCACAAGTGGTAACTTCACAAAATCCACCTATTTTAGAGGTTGTAAAAATAGTTTTAGATAGTGGTGTAGTGATGAAGGATAATGTTGACAAGCCTAAGGAACAAGAGGCAGTGCAAGTGTTGGTTGATTTACCACACTCTACATCATCCACTCCCGCTGGTCCTAAAATTGGAGGTATGCCTGATCCCAAGACAATCTTGACACAATTGAAAGAGGCAATGGATATTGATACTGACACAGGAAAAGGTGTTGATAAGATGCAGCCGAGCATCAGCTCACCTGAATTGAAGAGGAGGAAAGTTATGAGGGAGAAGTCTCCAATTATCAATGTCACATTAGATAAGGTAATTGTGATTCCACAATGGGATCCCAATGACTTGTGTTTTGAACAAATAGGGACTCTTCAAGAATTACTTAAGAGGAAAAAGAGATAGGAAGAAATGAAAATAGAACAGAAGAAAAAGAAGGTGTTACATGATATCAAGGATATATTTGCAAAGGCTTTTGACTTCAAAGATGAAATGCCTCAAGCTACCATTATTGATTAGTTAATTCACATTGTGCAGAAGGCAACTGATGATGACATAAATAGCAATGAAAAACATCTACAATGGTCTGAGAGGAGATTCGAGAGAAAAGTTCAGGAGAAAATCTTAGAAGAGATTACAATGAAACAGGTTGAACTTTCTACTCTTGTAGAAATTTTGGAGGAAGTTACAACAAACGTTTATTCTTTGTATAGGAAGCTATGTGATGTTGAATTCTTCACAAAGGATAATCTATAGCTTGTTGAGAAGCTACAATTAGATTTGAAATCAACTGGCAGTACTTTGGGTAAGGATGCTACCTCTATCTCCTTACATTCTACTAAGTTGATCAATGCACAATGAAGAATTACCGAGATTATGGCTGAAGATGGTCGCATTAGGGCCAAATTGATCACCATTCAGACAAACCTGTTGCCTCACTTGGAGGTAATACAAAAGGAACTTTCAGCTGCAAAAGAATTGTCACAGAGAAATTCAAATCTCTCAACTGTAGAAATTTTAGTGAGTCTAGCTACCAAGCTAAAGATAAAATTTGAAGTTATGAAGATTGCCAAGGACAGTTGGGACACTACATTTGCATCCACCCTACAGCTTCATAAACAATTTTTGGACAAGTATAACATAACCCCACCTGCAATCAGAGAGAAAAACAAGGGGGATGTTGGTAAGGATACAATATGATAAATCAGTATAGAACAGGTACATTTGTATATATTTTGAAGGCATGTATTCTATGTAACTTTCTGTATGTATAATTCTAAGTATATTCCTAGGGGGAGTACTTCGTATACTTAGGCAAAATTTTGATGGAATGAAATGAAGAAATGATAAGTGTGTTTTTTCCACTAATATCAAAGAGGGAGATTGTTAATCTCTAAGTTCTATTGATAATTAGTGACCAACACTTAGTCGTTTACTTAGGCAATTTTAGTTGGCTATCACTATGGCCAAGCTAAAACTATCCAAGGCCGAGCAACATTGTCGAGCAGTATTCAGGTTGCTGAGTTACATCATACCGATCCGAGTAGGATACTTAGTGCTGAGCGACAGAGATTTTAAGTGCCGAGCAGAACAGTTTCTGTATACATGTCTGGATTGATTCAAACTTTGAGGGTAAGTGTTCAGGCCGACTTGTATAAGCTTTTGGGGCTGACTTATGTACGCATTTAATATTTTCCTATGGAGTTAATTATTAATTGTAATATCTTGTAGGCATGAGTATTAGATCTTGATCATTGATCTAGATCTCGCTACCAGACTTGAATAGATATATAAGATTGCTTCTTAACCCTATTTTGTGTGTGTGGAGAGAAGTGTTGACTGCATTTTCAAGTGAAATGAACAAAGGGTTATTTTATTAAGAACCATAGATCAAGAAGAGTGACAAAACAATGAACAACAGACTAAAGACATATCAGATTATGAGATCACAAAAGGTACTGGAAAGAGGAGATCCGTCATCAGTGTCTAAGTGCATAATGAAGGATCATTACTTGAAACATTCTAATCATTGTATCAGGTGAAATCTCTTAACAGAGTGGTTCTAGCAGACCTTTCTAAATCTCCTAACAGAGTGCTTACTTTATTGTAAGTTGAA
>MU226210.1:2651581-2663349 GCA_018584345.1 Thuja plicata
AATTTGAAGATCTGATTCCCCCCCCCCCCCGCTTAGTATCTTGCTTTCCCATTATTGTATTTCCAACATGATCCAATTTTTAGTTGTATACTAGAAAACAAATTGGAAGATATACTATATTATTCATGTATAAATGCATGCTAAATAACAATCATGTATACTTATATCACCCCACAACACAAGGTAAAAAAAAGTTATAACCACATACTAAAAGTTAGAATTCTAAATCAGGTGTTTTAGCCACACTACTGAAAAAGGCAATCTAAGATCTAGTGAATATGAATGTAGAACAATATCCAAATGTTGAGGTATCTCCTTTGAAGATAAAGATGTATTTTTTCAAATTTTGTTCAAAATTATCCACAGTCATGTCAAACCATCAGGAATGACCATGTATTAAATGAACATGAGGGAAAGAGTGTTTCATCACAACAATTAAAGAAGGAAAAAATCCATCAAAGAGAAGATATAGGTCATCAATAGTGTCTCCCAAAAATGCAATCTACAAGATAGGACTCCACAAAAAAACTAGAAAAGTTTGTCATGTAGTCATCCCAAGGCATTATATGTGGAATACAATGTATATCCTGCTACATTGAATCGTAAGAAGCCAAAACTGTAGCAACACAAGCATCACCAACTACAACAATAGGTGGATGAGATGGAATACAAGGCTCAAGAAGTAGATCATATGTGAGAATACCCAAGTTCAAGTTACAAAAATTATTCTCATAATAAAAGTTCACACTAGAAGTGTTATCATCATCTAAAGAATCAAAGTCACCAATAGGAACAAATTCTGAAAAGGAATACAACTGAGTCGCATGATTTACCATCCCAATAGAAATAAATACTCTACTCTCCAAGTATTTGATGTTAACAAAATGAAGAGTAATCTCCACAGTGCTATCTTCTCCACCATGAGTGATTTAATAGATGGAAATGAGATTGTTTGTCAATTGAGGTACATAGAAAACATAATTGAAGGTACAAAATCCAATATCAATAGATCCCCTCCAAATTATATGTATATATGTATTTCTCATCAAAATAGGTGGCATATTACAAGGTTCATGTGGTGAGAACATAAACCATGAAAATTCCATATGATGAGAACTTGATGAATCTAGAGTCCATCTCTCTAATCCATGACCCATAGTAGAAAAAAGAGTTTTTTCTTTATTCTTACTTGTCTCAAGAGTGTGAAGTTATTTTTCTTACCAAATCTTGTTTATTTTGAATGAGAAGTATAAGCAGACATTCTAGAAGGAAAATTATCTTTATTATTCTCAAGAAGATGTTTTAATTCATCAATATCCTTCTTACTGTTGGAATTAATGGGAAGTAGTACTGAGAGGGGAGGGGTGAATCAGTACCTCTAAAACTTTTAACACCTTCCACCATTCATCATTAGCAATCATTTATTACTATATTACTGACCATTACTATTTTTCTTTATTATGCATGTATTGTTCATTCATAAACTTTAATAGTTTGCAACAATCATAGAAACATTCATGAAAGTATTAAACACATAACACAAGATATGATATCATAGAAAACTCATGTTAGGAAGTAAAAATTGTGGTTGGGATGGCACCCACAAAACTTCACTATCTGCAGAATGGAAGGGAGCTGGTTAAGGCTTACAATTTGATCACTTCTGATGATCTACCCTATTAGAAGTATTGAGGTGGAGACCTGTTAAGAGCTTTAGCAAAACTGATTTAAGTGTGCACTTAGTTATGAGATTTACAATAGGACGATTAAGCCCACCTTTCTTGAAAGGATTTCATTATTGTACTACACTTGTTAGAATGAGTACAAATGTAGACTTGACTCTATACAATCTATAATTGCTAATTACATATCCATTAAATCTCTCAAAATAATAAAATCACCTTAAGTGATTGATGAATACCTTTTCTCTACTCGTCGGTAGCTTGTGTTCTTGTTCTTGAAACTGATTGATTCGTTTATGTCCTTCTGCATGAATTATTTTGTCTGGTCTCTAGATGCTCTCCTTGGCTACTATATACATTGAACAAAAACTATTCTCAATAGATTGAGCACCTATTTATACAAGTATTTGACCTATCTTGGAATCACACATTACAATGTTAACTCTTAGATCCAAGGTTTACAACTAGACCTTGATCTTTAGTTTGCATGTTTTAAATCAGTAAAACTAATTAAAACAATAATAAATACATTGCTTCCTCCACACATAATGGATTTAAAAGTAAATCAAGAAGCTATAAATACAAATTTAGTGATTTATCTGATGTGGAAAGTCAGATCCACTTTTTGCGAGATGTAACTGACTGTCGGTTCTTGGTCATCGGGTTGAACTTGAAGTCTGTTCGTGTTCCTTTGTTGAACTGTTCATCAGGTTCCCTTTGTCTATCGGGTTCCTCTCTTTGTTGTTCCGTTGGGTTGCACTGTTGTTACTCATTGGGTTTCCTTTAACCTTTTTGTCATTGGATAACACTTAACAGTATTTTTTGAATAACCTTGGCATCGGGTAGTGTTGTTCCCTGTCTATCGGTGTAGTGATAACCGATGGTTCAGATCATGTTTTTCTTTGAATATACTAATGGAAAAATATAATTCCTTCAATCTCCCCCTTTAACAATATTAGTATCAAAAACTGATATGTGCATAATACTAAAGTCTTTAGTATGTACACCATGTATGTATCATTGTCATCATATGACTCCCCCTAACTGTATGCATCGGTATGCATCAGTATAATATAAGTGTATGTACATGTAAACTATACATTCTTCGTTCTTTGCTTTGTATGTACATATTATTTCCTCCTTGTATTTTCTCCTTTCTTTTACTATACATATTATTTCCTCCTTTTGACTGAGGTGAGTGAACATATAAATTTCCCTATTTCTTTGATACTTATGAAAAAAATGTACAACTTATAATATGCCAAAATTGTGAGAAAAATGTTAACTTACAATGTGTCAAGTATATTGGAATGGGTTGTCTTGATATCTTCTTTCATTTTCTCCCAATTTTCTTTCAGTTTTTCTAGTGCCATGTGTTGTAGCTCTAGCCTTGCATGCATATCATAAATATTGTCTAGGACAGACATTTCAGGGGTGGCAATTAAAGTATTTGCCTCTGTGACATGTTGTTTTAGGAGTGAAAGTGTCGGTAAGAGCTGAGCTTGGAGCTCATTTACCTCATCTTTGTACTTCATCTCTGCAATCTGTATGTCCTATCTCTATTTCTGAGCCTGTTTAATTTGCTCAGTGTGCAATTTAATTGCTTCTTCATTGTTTGTGAGACTTTGTGCACTTGACTTAAGATCAACATAAATTTGTGTTATCTGGTTAGTATACTCCTGAGTGATTTGATCTAGAGTGTACAATTTATGTATTAAGGTAATAGCTTTTGAGATAATTGGTTCAATTGTGCTTACCAATTCTGATAGCATAACCTTTTTTAATGCCACTTCTTGGCTTATCTTCTCGGCTAGCTTGAACTCATACTTTTGTTCAAGTCTCTCTTCCATGACCTTCTCAGCATCTATGTTCTAAGATGTTATTGCATCTGTGAGTACCACCAGTTGATCAAGCATTGGAGCTTTTTTATCAATATCTACATCAGGTACAATTTGTTGAAGTATACCTCTTGCTACTTCCAATACCTTGGCCTCTTTTGTTGCTTTCTTTAGTTTATCTTGCATGGCCTTCCTCTCATGGATTCTTGCATATTTGGTTAATTCAGTTGGGTCCAATGTCCTTGGATCACAAACTGGTATCTCAATGATTTCATATAGAGTTACTGGATTCTTATGATTGTTCTTCTTTTTCTTCAAGACTTGAGGGGATGCAGATGTATGAACTACTATATCTACTTCATTTGTTCTCTTTCAAGTGCTTGGTGAAGGATTTTTGGAAGATTCTTCTTGTGTCTTTTTCTCAGGGTGCACCTATTGGTTTGGTGAAGATGTCTCTCCATCAACCTTGGGTGTCTCCACAGATTGTGGTTCTAAATTCTTCTCCAGCTCATCCTTCTTTTCTTCTCCATGTATATCTTTCTGCATGTCCCTCTCTTACTTTTGTGTTTCTTCTTCCTTTTGATCAGTATATTCATCTTTCTGATCATCATTTGTAGCTTGCTCTGTAATTGTATCTTTTGTAGTATTTGTGGTTTCTTTTTCTTCTCCATCACCCTTTTCCTCGGGTGTTCTTGTGTCCTCTGTAGTAGATCCATCTTTTCCCTCTAGTATGTTTATTGCCTTCATTAAGATAGGCATATTACTTTGAGTAGTAACTTGGGCTATGTTTGTAGTGGTGTCTTGCTTGTTGGTTTGAGCCTTTTTAGTAGTGACATCCTCATCTTTTTGTATCTCCTCTGCAGGGTCTATTTCAGTCAAGTCCATGAATGATGTGTCTTGCCATGTCTCATCAGTAACATTCATATCTTTATTATATGGAGTCTCTAAATATTTTTTTTGTTGATCCTTGAGTGTAATGAATATTACATCATCAATTTTCTGAGGATCTTTGTCAGAGTAATATTGTGTGATGTCTTGAATGTCAAGATTGTCCACTCCCTTGTCTAAATCAATTGGATCCATTTCTTCACTATTATCCAAAGCAATATCCTGAGGACTTTCATTTTATTTCTCCTCCTCTTTATGAGGTGTGTTGGTGAGAAGTAACTGATTCTCACCACTTTTTAACTCTGTCAGTAGACCCAGGAGTTGTCTTTATTTATCTTCAGTCATTGTATCTAGGTCTATAAACTTTATTTCTAGCACTTTCTATGCTCTTATCTTGGCTACAAATTTTCTTGAATGCCTCTTGAGTTTTTCTTTGATTTCTTCAACTTTAGATTCAGGAGGCACTAGTTTTACAACTACCCTCTCCCTTGCTTCTCTCTCTATTTGTAGAGCATATGACCATTGTTGGTATATCCCTTTACCCATCTCCTTAGGCATTTTATTGAAAAATTTAGCTAGTGCATATTTGTACTTGAGCATTGACTTTATAACTACTTCTTGTATCTTATTCTAGTCCTCTGGGTTTAGTGTATCCCATTGTCTGATTTTCTTATCAGACATGGTGCTAGATGTAGCAATAGATTCATTAGCTTCATCAACAGTTTGATTCTGGAAATTCTTCTTTACTACATCAGGCTCATCATCTTTAGTGTCCTCTATATCAACCTTTGACCTAACTAGCCTTTTCTTTTTCTTTGGAGGTGTTGTTTTCACAGTTTTTTGCCTTGTTCTCTTAGCTAGTTTCTTCCTTATGTAGGTCCTTACTTGACCTTTCTTTAGAGGTGTTGTATCGATCGTAGCAGTTTGAATCCTTGTCCTCTACTTCTTTGCAGAAGGTGGAGGTGGAGGTGTATCAGATTCAGTCTCCTCAGAATCTAATTTATGTTCTTCTTGTCCCTCACCGATGGTGCCCTGTTCATCAGTTGCCTCTATCTGCTCTTGTTCCTCCTCTGTTACTAATATAATCTTCTTGAAATTCTTAACCATTTTATCCTTTTTGTTTACAGTCTTCTTTATTTCTAGGCCTTGTTTTATCTTTGATTTGGCCTCTTCATAGGTTCCAAACCTTGGTTAATGCTATCAACAGGCTCATTTATTAATTCCTCAATTGCACTTGTAGCTTGATCAATATTGATCTCATAATCCATTAGTGCTAACCAAGATGTCCTTGGTACAACTATTTTGATATGGGTGAAATTTGTGTCCACCATGAAACATATTTCATCTTTATATTTTTCTACAATTTGTTCATGAATCCTAGTCCTCTCCATCATCTTTTCCTTGAACTGAAGGAAGTATGCAGACATAACAGATTCAAAGTTATCCCCTACTGACTTAATCAGTTCACTAATCTATTGTGTTACTGGTTTGGTAGTATCCCATTTTACTTTTCCTACTGAAGGAAATTATTCTTGAAAATAGAAAAAGATACACATGATCAGTGAGCCAAACTTACATTTGTTGGTCTTTGTAGACCTGATTGTGTGCATGTTCTCATCAAGTTGTTTTAACAGGATCTCACATAGATCCATCTAAATTCCTTTGGTCACTATCTTGTAAGTTGTGCTTACTGATGTTGTAGATATTTTCTTCAATCTACTTTCTTGAAAAATCTTATACCCAATTACACATGCACCAAATTTCAGTTCTTCATTGGTGATTGTGTTTACTTTGAGACCTTTGTTGTCCCCTTCTGCATTGGTGAGTTTTTCAACTTCTTTCATGGATGGATGCTTCTATGCCCTAGGCTTGTCAGTTAATGGATAACCAGTGACAGTGTGAAGAACATCCTTGGTTATTTTCTTGGGTTGGTCTAGCCATATCTTCTTTTCATGCATTCTACTCAAGACTAACCTTATCCAGTCTATTTTGAATTCCCTCAGGAAATGTAGGGCATTGGTTAACCCTTTGATTTCCAATTGTTTGTGTTCTCCCTTTAGGTTTCCTTCAACATCACAAATATTCTTATAAGCTTCATCCATCTCTAGATCACCTATATTGGCGATCTTGCAGTGAATATAAGACCTAACGTCTTTTATGAGAAAAACCCTAGGTGGAATTTTTGAGAACACTCCAGTTTCATTGGGTTTAGATGCAATTTATGGGAAGATCTTATACTTGGGCTCTACACATGTACTATTCTTGATCATCTTAACCACATTCCTCTTATCATTCTTGATTTTAGCAGTTCTTGAGGTGGTTGCCATCATTTTTCAAGTTTTAGGGTATTCTGGAAATTTAGGGCTTTCTTGAAAAATAACAATAGAGATCTTTCGGTTCCTTCGATACTTACTTCAATCTGCAATAGTAGTAAAAGATCTATTTTCTATGTTCTTAGATCAATCTAAGGACTCTCTACTTTCTGCTCTTCAAACACTCTACTTTTTGCTTTGCTTTGTCTTTAAATCGTGGGTGCAAAATGAAGTTGTCCCATTGACTATTTATAGGATTTTTGCCCTAAGTTTTTGTAATAAATTCTCAACGACTCGTCGGGACATGAAGACGAAATTCATCAAGAAGACATTTTAAAAGCATCATCGATGTTGTCAAGGATTCTTGGGATAGTTGTTTGCCAATTTTTTTGTTACCAACGGATATCGGTATTCTATCATGACAACTTCTGAACTTTGTTTCCTTACCGACGAATGTCAGGTTACATTAGCAACTTAGCCATTATATGTGTTGACCGACAATTTTTGATAAGTGTAAATAGTTCATCCATTCTGTTCACCGATGATTTTTGATATGTGTATACCGATGGGGTTGCTTTCTCAAAATTGGAACAAGTAACATAGTATGCATCTTTATTATGTAGATTTTGACTATTTGTTACTTTGTATAATGGAACTGTTGCAAAATATGACTTGGTGTAGTATACAGTTCCAAACTTACTTGTTTAGCTTAAGTGGGGTTGGTGATGTCACCAAATCCATTGGATGGGGTGTCACCATTTTCATTTCTTGGTCCAGCTTCATCATTGCATGAAGCTTTTCTCCACATTTTGTCTCTATCCCTCTAGATATCTTCAATGGTATTTCCATTGGGATATGTGCTTGTCTCTATCAATTGGTCTTTGCAATCTTCTTGAGGTGACCAACTTTATAATAGTGTAAGCATGCCATTCCAGGGTTTGACCAGCCTCTAGAC
The DNA here is from genome assembly GCA_018584345.1 of Thuja plicata. Taxonomy (NCBI): domain Eukaryota; kingdom Viridiplantae; phylum Streptophyta; class Pinopsida; order Cupressales; family Cupressaceae; genus Thuja; species Thuja plicata. The sequence continues at coordinate 2,659,257 of MU226210.1, forward strand.
CTTTTGGTCCATGCTCTCATGAATTTTACAGCAATGTGACCATATCTACCACATGTTGTACAATTTTTCCATGTATTGTAATCCCATGTATATTGATTACCTATTCTCTTTGGTTGATAAGGAATCTTTTGACCTTTAGTCTTCCATGCTTGCCTTTTCTTTTTCCAGCATTCTTCAAATGTGTGCCCATTTATCTTGCATGTAGGATAGTATTTGTTCATATAGGTTTCCTTCTTTGGTTGTTATATCTTAGTCTTGCATTCATAAGCCTTATGTCCTTTCTTGTTACATTTATAACAAAATCCTATGAATGTAGATGTAGATTTAGGAATACCTTTCATTTTACCTCAGCATACATTTGATGTGTGCCCTTGCTTTCCACAATGCTTGCATGTTAGCTTTCTTGGTCTTGGATTTTCATAGACATTCTTTGATTTTTCTTGATTGGATGATTCTCTTTTTTCAATAAAGCCTATACCGTTGTTGTTGACTCTTCGTTGTCCTTCAAGAAAGTCATCCATTCTTTTATTGCTCTCTTCAGCCTTTCTGATAATCTCATTATGTTGTTGCTAAATTCTAATCTCATGTTTTAGCTTTTCATTCACTTCTCTTAGTTCACCGATAATATGTATTCTCTCAATGAGTTCCACATTTATTCTATTTACTTCTTGACTCATAAGAATAATCTGATTTGTGGGATCATGGTGATGTTTAGCATGTCTATGAATTTCTAATTCCTTTTCTTGTAGTTTCTCTGTAATCTTCCTTCTGTCATCAATAGCAAGTGTTCTTTCTATTTCAACTTGTCTAGCAGAACTCATCACATCAATCATTCTTACCATCTGGCTCTCTTGACCAATTTGCAACATCTTTATTTGCTCTGTCAGATGTTGATTGATCTCCTTTAGATTTGTGATGTTCTCTTCTGATTTATCTAATGTATTACTTGCATTTGATCCTGAGGATTCAAAGAAATCTGGAATCTCTTCTTCTTGATAATATTTTTCATTGTTCCATGTAGCCATACCTTTCCTCTCATCCAACAACTCTCTCATATTGATTCTAGCTTCTTTATACTATTCATAGAACATCTGTATCTCAAGCTTTTTGTTCTCAATATTCTTATCAAGTTTGTACTTCTCCATTGTATGATCTTTTCTCTTAAGCCTTTAAGCTTTCCAAGAAGAGACTTAGCTCAAATACCAATTGTTGGAATTAATGGGAAGTATTAATGAGAGGGGAGGGGTGAATTAGTACCTCTAAAAATTTTAACACCTTTCACCATTCATCATTACTAATCATTTATTACTGTATTACCAACCAAAACTGTTGTTCTTTCTTGTGCATGTATTTTTCATTCATAAACTTTAATAGTTTGCAACAATCATAGAAACATTCATGAAAGTATTAAACACATAACAAAAGATATGATATCATAGAAAACCCATGTTAGGAAGTAAAAAATGTGGTGGGGATGGCACCCACAAAACTTCACTATCCACAGAATGGAAGGGAGTCGATTAAGGCTTACAATTTGATCACTTCTAATGATCTACCCTGTTAGGAGTATTGAGGTGGAGACCTGTTAAGATCTACTCTATTAAGAGCTTTATCAACACTAATTTAAGTGTGCACTTAGTTACGAGATTTACAATAGGACGGTTAAGCCCACCTTTCTTGAAAGGATTTCATTAATGTACTACACTTGTTACAATGAGTACAAATGTTGACCTGGCTTTATACAATCTATAATTTTTTATTACAGATCCATTAAAGCTCTCAGAATAATAATATCACCTTAAGTGATTGATGAATACCTTTTCTCTGCTCGTCGGTAGCCTGTGTTCTTGTTCTTGAAACTGATTGAATCTTTTATGTCCTTCTGCATGTATTCTTTTTTCTAGTCTCTAGATTCTCTTCGTGGATACTATATACATTGAACAACAACTATTCTCAATAGATTGAGCACCTATTTATACAAGTATTTGACCTATCTTGGAATCACTCATTACAATGCTAACTCTTAGATCCAAGGTTTACAACTTGACCTTGATCTTTAGTTTGCATGTTTTAAATCAGTAAAACTAATTAAAATAATAATAAATACATTGCTTCCTCCGCACATAATGGATTTAAAAGTAAATAAAGAAGCCATAAATATAACTTCAGTGATTTATTTGATGTGGAAAGTTAGATCCACTTTTAGTGGGATGTAACTGACTGTTGGTTCTTGGTCGTCGGGTTGAACTTGAAGTCTGTCGATGTTCCTTTGTTGAACTGTTCATCATGTTCCCTTTGTCTGTCAGGTTCCTCTCTTTGTTGTTCCGTTGGGTTGCACTGTTGTTACTCGTCGGGTTTCCTTTAACCTTTTTGTCATTGGATAACACTTAACAATGTTTGTCGGGTAAGCTTGGCGTCGGGTAGTGTTGTTCCCTGTGTGTCGGTCTAGTGATAACCTATGGTTCAGATCATGTTTTTCTTTGAGTATACTAATGGAAAAATATAATGCCTTCACTTATAACAATTGTATTATTCATGTCATGATTTCTTGCAATATGTACACATAGGCCTCTTATTTTTAGATGATTACCCCTTGGGAGAGGAATTTTTATGTTCTTATATAAACTTAGATGTGGATTGTGTGTTCTTCTTAAGCTTGTTTCCTTTCTTATCTTTTTCACTTGAAGAATCCTCAACCTTTCCAATCAAGGCATGTTATTTTGAAGACTTCATTACACCCATTTCAATAAGCGTATTTTACTTCTCTACATAGAAAATTATTCAAAAAAGGTATTTCAAACATTACACCCAAGGGAATTCTTTGTAGCTTAGAAAGTAGACACAAAAATTGAATATTCAAGTAATATCTTTGAAAGAATAATTAGCACCAATTATGCATCTATTTTCTCAATTTCACAATCCTTCAATTATGTTTTTAGTGACTTGTTTTTTTAATGAAGTCTTATATGTTTTCAAAATTACATGGAGTGAGACTTATTAATTCATTCTCCAACATATGTCCTTGAATTTTGATATAGTCAAGACTGGGGGGTATTATCAAACTACCCAATCTTGTAGCCTTAACATGTCTTACAATCCATAATATGAAAAATAAAATTTGAAATATATATTCATTGAAACTCTCATTTGTATATTCATATAAAAAATATCTCAATGGACATTACATATATGGAGGATCACAACAAGAGACAAATTTCATAAAATTTACAATTTTTTTAGGTACTTCATGCCTACAAGTCTTCAAATATTTATACCTTCACTATGTTGGAAATGAATGTCTATTTGGTTTTTATTGTCTAGTTTTCATTGATGTCAAACATTGTGTATTGTGGTCCAGAGGTGTTTTATCTGCTATCTCAAAAACTATGGAACATAGGTATTTATTGAAGGCATGTTCAGGTATATTTGAAGAAGGAAGTTGGTCCAAAAGAAGATAGGTATGTTTTCTAGGGATCGTGAGGATAATTTTTGTTAGTGATTTTGTGTTATAATCTTTGGTCAAAAAGTCAATGCTCAGTAACAAGGATATACAATTGAAGATGGCAATTGTTCAGTTGTGCTTTCCAAAAGGTTTCTACTGTTGGAAAGTGACATTGAAAGCAATTGTTATTTTGTCATTGATGTCAAACCTTTACTAGTAAGACTATTGCTATCTATTTGAATACCATATCTATTTTTGATGAAGAAGATTTAACAAGAAGACCAAGTGAATGGTTGAGTTAAGGCAATTCATGTAGAATTTGACAAACGTCAAATCTTCCCAAGAACACCTGCATGCAAGACAGTTACAAAGAAGAAGAAGTAGACAGAAGAGAGAAGGATCCAGAAAGCTATGGCGGCCGATAGGCCAGAGACAGGAAAACCATGTTGACAGAAATGATTTCTATATTCAACAGTAATGATTTACAAAACTATCTCCTTATGAAATACAAAGAGGTGATTCCTTATAAAGGAATACCGAAACCCTAAAAGGGAAACTACAAGAAATAGAAACTGCCTAAGGTTAGCTGAAGCAAACTAGAGTGAATAGGGAAGTTACTAATTAGATCATTAAGATTTAAATTAGTAACCC
>MU226210.1:2672655-2691118 GCA_018584345.1 Thuja plicata
GTTTTTCCCATATTGGGTTTCCACGTTAAATACTTGTGTCAACTTGTGTGAATGCTTATGGTTTACTTTACTGTTATGTTACTACAAGATAATTTCAATTGACAGTAAACTGCATGATTAAAGTTGTCGATTTATGCTACTGCTTTCGAGTAGATCTGAAGTACATAAATTTTTTATTTACTACATCTAGACTTGAGGATAACTGATTCACCCCTCCCCTCTCAGTTATTCTAAATTAATTCTAACATCTACTTCACAAATCAAGGTTAAAGATGTGTAGATATGATTTGTATTGTATTCAGGTTTTGGTCTTGGTTGTGGTATTTCCTGGTGATCCAGAAATAGTGTTACCAAGTGTTGTAGTTTTGATCAGTTTCCATCCTGGTCCAAAAATGTGTTGTGATGGCTTTGGAAATGGATAGATGGAAAGTGATATGACATCTAATATGGATATTTGATCTCACCATAGTGTGTGGAAGTCTGGATACAACTAGAAAGTGAAATGGTTCTTTGGGTAGTTTGATTCTACACATTTGAGATGATTGTGGAAGTTTTTCTCATGATTGAAAATTTGGTATTGGGAAAAGTGTAATGTGTTCATGGTCCCTCTCTCTCCTAGAGTGGATCATACTTCATGTTGTTGGTCTGATTATTGTATTCAATGATTATCTCTTATTTGAATGGGTTCATGCTACGTGCAACCTATATTTCATTTAATTTTTATCTCTTATCCAGATGGGTTCATGTTATGTGTGGCCTATGTTTTTGTTTGTTTCTATGAACCTTATTGTAATTTGTTGTTGACATGGAAAACTTGTATTTTTATTTTTATTTTCATTTGGCATGGCCGACCTTGTTATATTTATATGACATGTCTTGTATATAAGTACAGTGAGTGCTTTAGAAAATGGTAAGAGAGAAGTGAGAAACAAAGTGAATATCTATAAGCAAAGTTTCAGAAGAGTAGAGTTCAGTTTTTGTGGTTAATGTTTTGTAATTGTGGTGGAGAAGAAAATAAAATAGCAGTGTGTTGTTGGAGTTAACAAAATGTGCAGAAAAACTGCATTATTAGGAGAATTACTCTTTATCTATTATGGAGATTTGTATGTATCATTTTCCTAGGATAATGTGTTGTGGGTGAAAAATTTCTTTTTTTGTATCTTGCTACTTTGGTAGTGATTCTATGTTGCAAGTTCGGAGCAGCGAGCTCCTATCTGTATTTGGTGTTGTATTAGTAGTGAGCCTATATTTGCAAGTCTAAAATAGTGATATCCTACTCTTCTTGTAATTAGAATATAAATATTAGTTACTTATCTCTGTGAGAGAGTGCTCACCTGGGTTTTTCCTAGTTTGGTTTTTCCATGTATACAAATAATGGTGTTCATGTGTCATTATTTTAGTTCATTATTTACTTAATAAGTTGTGTGGTGGATAATATTGATGATTGATTTTATAAGTAATGGTTTTGGTTTATTTTGATTCACCCCCCCCTCCCAACATCTGGTGTGTGTTCAACGATTGGTATCAAAGGCAGTTCCTCTTGAAGTTTAACCACCTGAGGAAAATCCAGGATGGTGCAGAACTTACACTTTCAAGATTTGGTATTTGATGATATATTTTTTCCTTATTGGAAGGAAAATATGGAAGAATATTTGGAAACTTTGCAGAATGGTATTTGGGAGGTTATTCAAATTGGTTTCAATCCACCTCCTGAAAGACCTTTGACTACTAAAAAAGAAAAACAAAAGGAAGCTAATGTGAAAGAAAGAGCAATACTTATTAGCAGTTTATTTGACACAACATTTGGAAAAGTGAAAGGTATAAAGGAAGTTAAAGAGATATGGAATAAGTTGGTTTTGGTATATGAAGGATATTTAAAGACAAAATATGCAAGACTTATGAATCTAAAACATAAGTATGAGCTCTTGAGAAAGACAGAGGATGAGAGTGTTGAAAGCTATGTATTCAGAGTCACAGATGTTGTTGATGAAATTGGATCTATTAGTGTACATCAAGAAGACATAGATGTTATACTTAAAATATTATCATCCCTACCAAAGGAGTTAATACCAATGATATATTCAATAAGGGAAAGAAATTATCTAAGTCCTTATTCAATTGATCAACTTGTTTATTCAATTTATGCATTTGAGATTGCAAAAGTTTAAAGCGAAAAGAGAGAGAGACTGAATTTAAAGATGTTGGACATGAGACAAGAAATATTTCAAAGGAAGGTGAAGCATTTATTTCAAGAATATTCAAGCGAGGCACTAGTAAGTACGAGGGTAAGTTACCTCACAAGTTCTTTAATTGTGGAAGAATAGGAAATTTTTCAAATGACTGCAAGTATAGAGAATATTATAGTGAATGGGAAGATGATGATAAATTCAATCAAAAGAAATGTGATTTAAGGAAAATAAAAAATTTGAAAAGTAAGGGTAAAAAGAGTTTATATTTGATGGAGGAACACTCCTCTGAAGATGAGGATACTAATGAAACAATTGAGGATTTTTTGGTTCTAGCTATTTCATAAAAGAAGGAAATGGAGATTGAGGAGACTGCATTACATGCTAAAGTTATTTTAGGTGCATGGATAATAGATTCTGGATGTTCAAACCATATGGAAGGTGACAAGAAAACATTTAAGTTGGAAAAGTATGATGGAGGAGAAATTATATTTGCAGGAGAAGAATGTGCACAAATCAAAGGCATTAGAACAATTTCAATTGATGGTAAGCATAATACTAAAGATGCTTACTATGTTGAAGGTTTGAAACATAATATTATAAGTGTTAGTAAAATGTGTAAGAAAGGTTATGAAGTGTTGTTAAAAAATTATGGGTTTGTCATTAAAAGGAAAAAGATTGGTAAAATAGTTGTAGACGACTTTAGGACTGTCAGGAACATCTATTATATTGAAGGAAAAAATGAAAACCTTCATTTTATAAATAAATATAATGAAAGATGGTTGTGGGACAATAGATTAGGACATGTGAACTTTGATAACATGATAAAGATTAGCAAGACTAAAGTTAGAGATTCTCCAAAAATTGTCAAACCTACTAATATTGTTTGTAGAGAATATCAAATTGGAAAGCAGACAAGGAGGAATTTCAAAAACGAGAAATATTCATCTAGAAAACCTTTGGAGATGATTCATACTGATCTATGTGGACCCAAAAGAACAAAAGGTCTCAATGGAGAAAGGTACTTTATGTTGTTAATTTCTGATTACTCAAAAATGACTTGGGTTACATTATTAAGAGATAAATCTAAAGCATTTAAAAATTCAAAATCTTTATATCAATGGTAGAAAATAGAATAGATTATAGGAATAAATTTTTAATATATGATAGAGGTGAAGAATTCACTTCAAATGAATTTAATGATTTATGTGATAAGAATGAAATAAAAAGATAATTTTCTGCTCTAAGGACTCCTCAGTAGATTAGAGTGGTTTAAAGGAAGAATATAATTATTGTTTAAATGGTTAGGACTATATTAAAATATGCTAATTTGACCAATATATATTAAAAGGATGATGTACATATTGCAATATATCTTGTTTGCGGGGTTTGGATCATAGAAAATCATAAAAATACACCATATGAACTATGATATGGAAGATCACCTTCTGTGAGATACCTCCATATCTTTGGAAGCAAATGCTACATTAGAAGAAATGTAGATGGATTGGGAAAATTTGATACAAAAGAAGATGAAGGAATTTTCTTCGGTTATGCAACTAACAACAAATTTTACAGGTGTTACAAGAAGAGGCTGAACAAAGTTGTTGAAAGTGCAAATTTTTGTTATTGAATAAGTGAAAAATCTTACTCCTCTTGTTTTTGTTACCAAAATTTTCACTCAGGCTCAATTTGGTAGAGTTGTCATGCTTTCAAGAAAAAAAAGGTTCATTCTGATTATTCCTATATTTTGTTCTTTTATGATAAATACAATAACTTTGAAAGAAAAATTAAAATATAACATTTAATCAAGGAAAGAGCATGACTTAGAAATAATATTTTGCAAATATTTTCTAAAAAAGTAGTTATTATTCGTCAAAGTGTTATATTTTTATCCACACAAGATGTGAAACTTTCTAGAACAAAATTCATTGAATTTTCAATTTGAAAATCATATATGAATATATGTACATCAAAGGAAGCAAAGAATTAAGAGAGAAGCCATTCATTTCTTGAATGACTGATAGGAGTGAAAAGAATTCTTTAGGAGATTCTAGCCTTTGAATCCTTGTGTTTTGATTCATTTCTTCTCATTTTCATGAACCTGAAAAGATGATATGCAATGAGTTGGAACATTTTGTTCTAATAAATGATTGTACCCTGCCCTAACAATTTACCCACATGGACATATATAATGGAAAGTTGGAAAGACAATGATTTATTCCTAAAAAGTATGTTGTGTGTGTAGTAATAGGTATCTATCAGTGACATGTGGAAGTAAATGTGGCTCCTACAAGGGTTTGAGCTCAGCATGCCATTGAGAGACAAAAAGAAGAAAAGTGAATAAAGTGAATATATCAGAAATATCAAAGGGACATGTTATCAAAATGCAGGAAACCTTTTATTGTATATAATCAAACATGAGAAAGGACAAGTGAAGGATAGAATCCCTTTTTCAATAATGAGTAGTTCTACATTCTAAACATAGCCATTAAAAACTATATTCAAAGATCCATGTTCTGAAGTTAACATTATCAAACAATGCAATTGGTCAGATGGATCATAATAGTTGCCTAATATATAGGACAGTCATATTAAACAATGCAAATGAAACAAAATGGTTCCATATATAGACATAGCAATAATTAGCTCAGATAATCAATACAATGCAAGGACGTATTTGATAATTTCAAACTGTGTGTCATGTTCCAAATAGTTGCATGAGCATCAAAGGATGAGATACCTTCTATTAGGACAATGGCATGTAGGAGAATTGGTGTAAGAGAAGGTTTCCCACATATTTCTACAAGTGATACAAGACTGTGAGAGCTTATGATTGCTAAAAATGATGCTTCAAAATTAGTCAAAAATGAAATAACAATGTCATGGAGATCAAGGTAATGTAAGTGCATATCTATGAAAATATAGATTTACATTTAGAGTTCAAAGCTTTAAAGTTGAAGTGTTTATAAGGTTCTTGTTTCCATTGTTTTTTTGTTGCAGATAAATTAGAACATAGGGCCAGTGCTTTCATGTTTTAAGGTATTCTTACAGTTCCATCAAAACAACAAGCTCTTGTGGTGGTATTTCCTTCATAGAAAGAAGAGGATTATTAGAAGTTCAAAATCAGAAAACATGATGAAAAAATGTTGCAAAGAACAAGAGTGGGGAATAAATTGCAATTTCCAAATCTTCCAAATAAAAGAACTGTGAAACATATACACCTACATGTTAAATAATGAATGCCATCAGGGTTTTTAAAAGAGATGACAACTGCCAGGAATGCAAATAATAATAGAGAAATACTCACCAGATATTGAAATCTAAAGGAGAAGGCTGGAAGTTGTAAGTTATTGTTTTTCATGTTCAAGCACGTGTATGTACATTTTCTCATCAAATGCTCATCATGTCAGCAGTTTCTTAGCAGTAATCCCAAAACATCAAAATCAGAATAAAGATGAGTTTTTTAGGGCTTCCTATTAACCCTAGAAGCTTTGAGCTTCATTAAAGACTTTTATGAGATACAATTAAAAATTCCTTGTCAAATAAATCTCTATGACCCATGGGTATATTTCCTTAGGCAATGTTTTGTAAACATTGATCTTATTTAAATGTTTTATGTCTATGTTAACTATCGACAACTTGGATAGGTAAAGTAGGGTGTAGGATATTAAAATTGAATTTAGTAATTCTATTATTAGGTATATTTTATACTTAGTAATATTTATTGGATTTAATTTTATTGTTTTATTACCTTTCTTTATTATATTTTTTAGTTAATGTTATGTGTTGAATCTTTATTGAATGTATATGATAATTAATTAAGCATATTGGCAAAAGGGGGCATGTCTTATTTTGCGTAAGTATTGTTGTGAAACAAATGAAGTCAAAGGAATTCCACTAAGCCTTGATTCATTTTGTTATTTTTTTACATGAAAAATGGGTGAAGTTCATATTTTGGTCAACGCAGAGGGGATATTTGTTTTTCCCATGTGCCTTTTACTTAGTCTCATGGAGGGATAAGGATAAATTATTGAAGAGACTTTTTCTAGGAGGTTGTTTTTTCGGTTTGAAAACATGAGGAAGGAATATAGGATTCTTGGAGGAGATTTAGGGAGGGTCAGTTTTGAATTCTATAGAGCCTTTTGAGGAGCATTAATTGATTGTTGGAGAATTTAAGGAGAATTTTTGATGATCTTTCTAGGTGGTTATGGCATAAGGTGACCTTTTCTATGTTGGTAACTTATTTTTGTGTGTTGGAGGTCCTTTTTTTAGGCCTATTTTCTACATTCGACCCAAGGTGGTTTATTTTGTTGTACTAAATGGGTTTTGAACTCATTTTTTAGGGGGTTCCACTTTATGCAGTAGTTTATATTGGAATAATTTTTTAAGTCCTCTTGATAGTTTACATATATTTTTTGTAGCTCATTTTGATAAATGTACCTGTAGAAGATCCTTGAAGCTTGAATAAAGAATACAGTTTTTGGAGGCCTATTTTGAGTTTACTCTATTGTATGCATGCACTGATTTTGATATTTTCTTTTTGTGATTTATTACTGAATCCTTTAAGTTTATGTCAATCTGGCATCAATAAGTGAATAGTTCTGATTTCATATAGGTTGTAGGTTGTGAACCATAGTTCATCTAATCTAGTTAATTGTGAAAAACTATTTTCCTTTTAATTTGTGTTATGAACTCATAATCCTTCCTGTAAAATATTTACATGTGGAATGTTTAGACATCAATTTTGTGTCAATATTTGGGGTATGTCTTATTCTAAAAGCTTCATGGTCTTTAGGTGATAAGTATATTCATATAAGTTTTGGTGCATCACCTTATTGTTCTAAGTTCTTTTAGTATTTTAAGTTCATGCTGAAATTCTCTTATCCCTTTTCCAGCCAACTATTGTTTTTTCTATTAAGTTTTTAGGTGAAACATCATATAGGAACTGGCCTAGAACCTAGAGATTCACTCCAATTTTGAGTAACCCACTACTCAGGAGTGTTTCCATGTTCCTCCAAGAAATTAAGTTATTGAGAACTTAATTGGGTGCATTTTTTAGAGTTAACAGTTTTGGCATACCTTATGGGACTGTTCTTAACGAACAAGTCTTTGAAGTCAAAAATATTCTTTCTTTCTTTTTAGTTCTGATATGCTACTAGTGAGTTCCAAATTTGTGAGAGGTTGTTTTTCGCATATCTTCTGACTCTATTCATGAAGAATCAAAGGACTAGTGTTACATTGTTTTAATAAGAAGAATTGAAACTAGGAGTTCAAAATATTTCAAATATTTGTAGTTGTCCCCACCCAGAAGGAAAGGAAGGAAAACAAGAAGAGATATTCCATTAAAAAGAGCTCGATCACCACAACCTGCAAGAGAGCTGAGAAGGAGAGGGAGACCATAAAAAAAGGGAGTTAGTAGGCATTCAACCTCACCAACTTGTAGAGAAGAACCTTCAAGTTCTTTGTTTTCTACTATTTCATTTTCAGCAGTGGCCAATACATCTATACCTGCAACAATTACATTTATACACATAATTTATGTACCAATACAAACTGCTATCATGGCAAGGTAGTTTACATTTGTGCCTTTTAACCAAGGAAACCCTCTTAATTTTTATCAACATCATGATATACCATTGGTAGCTCTAAAAAGCTTGCCTGAGTTTACTGATGAAGGCCACACTATTGCTTTTGAGCATATTAGATATGTAGCTACTCTCTTTAATGCTCATCACATCACTGAAGAATATGTAGCTATCTAGTTGTTAGCAACTTCACTTAAAGGGAAAGCTTTGCAATGGTTTAGAACTCTGGCGGTCAATTCAATTAATTCATGGGACTAGATTGGAGACTCATTAAGAAGATTTTTTAAGGATAAGTAAGACCAATTGTCTCTACTGGAGCAATTAACCAGTATAAAAAGGGCTCCTCAAGAGAAAATGACTGATTTTAGCACATGATTTCAGAGGACATGGAACAAGATTCCTATCACGATAAGGCTATTCGATGATTATGCTTTCTTATATTATTTAAAGAGTATGAATAGTTATATCTTAGTAATGATACAGTATATGGGGGTACCTCCCTTCCACAATCTTTTGATATCATTGTTAGAGTAGAAATAGCCTTATTCAGGCATTAAACATAGCACCTAGGACATCTATGCCCATTTTTCTAGATATACAACATAATATGCCTCTAAGTATACCATCTTTTGCTCTTTTTCCTACTATCATAGCATTGCCATTTTTTGCTACAAGTTATTTAGTTATTGTAGTTCCTTCATAGGAGCCAGAGGACATTAAAAGTAGTAAGAAAAAAATAGAGAACATTTTGCAAAATTTGGGAAATGAGGTAATGATCCTAAAAAAGCAACAGTTCCAGGGTAGACCACCTTATTAGTAGTAGAATCAAGGTGGTAATCAACATTATCAGCAACAGAATCAGATTCCAGGGCAGCAATAATACAATCAAGGTGGTAGACAACCATATAAAGGAAATTCTCAAGGATCCAGGAAGAATTTGAACCAAAGGCCTTTCCAGACTTATAATCCAGGACCTCTTAATGTTTCTAATCATGTCAGAGACCTTGTGCCAGCCCAGAACAATCTGGCATTAGAGTATGAATAGTGTTATCCATGTAATCAAGCACATAGTTAAGCTACCTGTTCAAATGGTGTTATAAATCAAGCATTAACGGTTCAAAGTGTATCAAGTTCACAGTCAAATGCAACTAATGACATATCCAAAAAAAAATAAGATCCTAATCCAAATGATATTTCTTTCATTAATTGGCAAGGAGAGGAGTTCTGTGGAGTAATTAATTATTCTATAATTTTAGCTAACACTAGAGCCAAGAAAAGATCTCTAGAAATAGAGAAAACAACAATTAAGGGTAAAGATATTACAATTGCAGAATCACCAACTACTCAAATTTCAAGTGTGTTGCAAAGAAACCCTACTATACCAACTAAGGAGAAACCAATGTCATAGTTGGATCATGTTGGTGTTAAGGTACATCATAAGGTGCATGTGACTGTGCCTTTCAACATTGTGGAGAGTATGAATAAAATCAATGCCACTATGTCAATGTGGGATTCACTAGCTAATCCAGGGCCAAATAATTTGAAATTTTTATCAGAAGAGAAGGATCCTAAACAATTTTTTGATGAAATCCTCAAATTTGTTCGATGAATGTTGTCCAAGAAGGTACTTCTCAAGACAAAAAAAAGATACAAGGTAAAAGTGTGAAACCTCCCCCTTTTATGTATCTTTGATTATTGGGGATAAGTTGTGCATAATTGCATGGTAGATAGTGAAGCTACCAGATTTTTCATGCCTAAGAAGATTGTTGATCAACTTGATTTAGTTTATCAACCTTTAGAGAAAGGGGTAATGAAATTAGATGGCTCCATAGTCAATACCATAGGAGTAATTAAAGATGCTAGCTTGATACTCCATGCATGTCCCAATTTCTCGATTCCACAGGACATATTTTTCATTAACCTCCCTCCCTATTTTTCCTTGAGTTTGTCAAGGGAGTTTACAGTCAACATATGTGGCTACCTATCCTCATATTGGTCCCACATGCTATTCAGAACTTGTTATGGTACTAAGGTAACTATCAAGTCTAAGATTCTTGTAAATGACCACATTGAGCCTTATATAACTAGTATCCTCAATGAAAACTATGTTGCATTTGATCAAGGTAAAAACCTTTCTATCTCATAATTAAATACCCAAACTGACAGTATCCTTGATATTCTATTAGATGAGTGGGTAGAAGAAAGTGCTCATAATTATTAAAACAACATTATTCTGGATGTTGGTATTGGAATTACATGTTTCAAGTGCCTCGTTTGATAATCCCAAGCCTTGTTAAAAGTATAGAACAATTAGTAGTTATGGCTTCTGGATTTTGACTGTATAGCATTTTTTCCATTAACGTTTTAGATCACACTCCATGATCCATCATCAGGATGATATCTAGTACAGAAAAAATCTTGAACATCAAGATGAGGTTTGGGAGATGTATTTTGATGGGTCGAAGAGTAAGAGTGTTGTTTTTGGAGGTGCAATACTTGTACTAACAATACTGCTAAATACGAGATTTTAATTCAAGGGTTGGAATGGGAAAGAAAGAGAAAGATCAAGTAAATTAAAGTATTTTATGATAGTTAGTTAATTGTAAATCAGGCGAGGGGTCTTCATGTTGCAAATAATTATGACTATAAGTATTAAAAACATAGAGTGTGAGATATGATAGAGGAATTTGAAGCATTCAATCTGATTGCAATGCCTAGAAAGTTAAATCAACATGTTAATAGATTAGTTGTTTTTGGAGCACAATTTGATATACCAAGTAATATTCATAAAGAGGGTATTCAGAAGCATGTTAAAATTGTTGTTAGGCCTTCAATTCTTGACAATGATACTAACTAGAAAGTGTTCGATAGTGATGAAAAGATTATGAATTTTTTGCTTGAAGAGGATGTGTTTGCAGCCGCTAATTAAGATAAATTGAAAGAAATGTATGGTGATCAAATCATTCAACTGAAATCAAACAAGTTTCCCAAGGGATTAGTCACCTTGGAATCCATTTTTGGCACTGATGATCAAATAAAAAAAGAACAAAACTAGCATGATGGTTAAACAGGATCATTATGAGGAGTTGGAAATTTCTCAAGATAAGCTCCTCAAGTTGGTAAAGTTAGTTCTGCTTCTGAAAAGAAAGATTATATTTAATTATTTCAAGAATTTAATGATGTATTTGCAAGGGAGTATGGAGACCTGAAGGATTTAAATGTTGGTTCAACACACAATTGAATTAGAGCCTAATGCTAAGCCAATAAGGCAAAAGAAGATCCCTTTCAACCCCAAGGTAGAACCTTCTATGCAAAAGGAAGTTAATAAGCTCATAGATATTGGTATCACATTCCCAATTAAACATACCAGTTGGGTGTCAAACCTTGTTCCGGTTAGGAAGAAGAATGGGGAACTAAGGTTATGTGTTGATTTTAGAGACCTCAATCAAGCCTCATTAAAGGATTGTCATCCCTTACAATCCATGGAGAAAATACTCCAATGTGTCTATGGTTCAGAGCGTTTCTTGCTCTTGGATGGGTATTCAAGATACAATAAGATTTTAGTAAAAGAAGAGGAATAGTTTAAGACTTATTTCACTATAAAATAGGGTACCATGGCTTATAGGAGGATGTCTTTTAGTTTATCCAATGCTGAGGAAACTTTCTAGAAAGCCATGGATATGGCTTTTTCTACTCTAATGTATAAATTTGTATTGGTTTATCTTGATGATAGCATTGTTTATTCCAAGGATGCTAAGGATCACATAAAACATCTGTGAAATATATTTGAGAGATGTAGGGAGTTTGGTATATCCCTAAATCCCAAAAAATGTGTGTTTGTCATGCATGAGGGTAATCTGTTGGGATATATTGTATCAAAACAAGGTATTACTATGGATCCTGAAAGATTTGTAGCCATTTTGGAGTTACCTTTGTAACCACCCTAATTTGGTCTACCCTATCCAGACACCCTATTTTCCCTAAATGTGATCAAACCCCTAATTATGTCAATCCAACTAGTTGATTATTGACATAATTCATCAAAATAAATTTAATTTCCTAAAATCAAAGTGATTTCATCACTAACTCACATTAATTACATTGTCCTATTTAAATCAAATCAACCCAATTAAATCCATGGCTAAAGTAATTAATTAAAAGGAAATAAATAAAGGTCTCTAATTACAACTCATCACTTGCACATGGAAAGTCAATCCATAAGCCAATGAGATTTCACTCACACAGATCACTCACATGGATCACTAATGATTCAATCCTCACCTCTCCTCACAAATCAATCTCAACCACTCATTCATCAATTTCTTCTATAAAAGGATTGAATTTTGAGCTCAATTGGTACTTAATCTTAGAATTTCAATTACACTCTTATGTTGTCATTTTTGTTTCATAATCTCACATAGCTAATTAGATAATCCTCATTTGTGCTTCAAATTGAACATTTGCATCATCTTAAGCATGAATTGTATGTCAACCAGCTTCATTTCTTGATGAATCTTCCATTCTATGAATGAATGTGTCACTGATTTATGTATAATATGAGGGAAGTTATAGGTAAAATTGTACTCTTCTTATATAGGAAGAAATATGTTGATTTCCTTTGGTTTTCTATGTTTTCCAGTTAAATTTGATGATTCTAACCATTGATGCAATGACATATTAAAGTGTTGTGTTGTAGATTGCAGGTACAATATTCACACACACATTTATGGTGCCCACCGTGGGGCCAAGCCCCATATTTCTTACCATTTTGATCCAAATTAACCATCTTTTTATTCTCTATTTTTGGGTGGAGAATCGCCTTTAGTAGCAAGGGATCACATTTAGTAGCAAGGGATCACATATAGGAAATAAGCTCGCATCTCGTATATCCTGCATCACATCATGTTGATCTTGGATAATTGATAAGTCCAAATTATTTCCTTTGTTTTGTATAATTTTAAATACTCTGTTCTAGTTTCTGACAAAACATTTGAGAGCCTAGCCAGTCAAAACTTATGATAAAGTCTAGATAGAAATGATAAACCTTGGGTAGATGTTTGTGACATATTTTGCTAATATTATACATATAGTGCAGTATTTCATATAACCATCAGAATCTATGTTCTAATATCTAGATTTAATTTGATTAAGCTTGTTGCATGAATATTTCCACATCACAACTAACTTGAAAGGAGAGAAAGCAGCTGGAGAGTGGTCGATAGCATTTAAGGAAGACCGTTGAGGACCAACTACGGCAGAGTGATCATCACAGCACCAGGAAACACAGATGCTACAATGGAGGAGACATTATTCCAAAACACGGGGATGTAGTGTTTCTATATTCCCTCTGCAATTTATTATGTTGAACTGGTTGCCCAAGCTTTATTACCCACACCGCGGGCTGTTGCATTTCCATCTTCTTCTCTGGCATGTTTTCAGCAAGATAGTTTCTTTTCTGTTTTGTAATAAGTGTTCGATCCTCTATATATAGGGATTGGACCGATAGTTTGAAGTTAGATAGAAAAGTTAGAAATAGAAGTTTTTGGAAGAAAACTGTTATACAACAATCTATTTCAAGTTTCATGTATTGTTTTTATGTAATGAGTTTTTGAAATACAATGAAGTAATTCTTGGTTTACATTCTATGTTAATAGATTAACAGAAACCAACAAAGGGGGCCCACTTGGGAGGTGAAATAGGTTAGAATAGAATAGATTTTCTTCCATCATTTCCAGCATTTTCAGTATTTAAGATAGAAGTTACAATTTCTTCCTACAACATTGTACCTTATGAATGTTCCTGCAGCATCTGCAAGAATAGTTATAATGGATGTTCTAGGTTGAAAGTATAGGTTTAAGTAGAGTTTACAATTTCTAGCATTCATTTCAGTAAGGAGATAAATGTATTATTTTCCTGAAGCACTAGTGTAGGTTTCTTTTATGCATTTTTACCTTCCTGCAACATAAGCAAAATGAATCCTTAAGGAACCTAGTGCACATATTGTGCTGACCATTTCAAGTATACATCCCTAGGTTGACAAGTTAAATGCACCTCATAAAAAGAGAATTAGTCCTTAGATTGAATAAACCACTCCTAAGAAAGGCCTTGAGCATGATTATTCCACACCTATTGTGAGGAGGTTCATTTTTTGGCACTGCTGTCGGGGATGGTGTCAAGCTAGGAACATTTTTGAGTCATTTTTTTCATTCCTAGTTAGTTTTTAGATTTTTATCCCTAAACATTGCTTCACAAGCATGAAGAATTCAATTGTATGCATCAAAGAGAAAGGCGATGAGATGAATATGGCAGATTTCTCCCAGCAGAGCCTGCTAATTTGAACAAGGAAGTTGAAGAAGTTGAGTTACCCTTTGAAGATGCAAGCCCCAACTTTCTTGCTACATCTTCCTGCAGAGCAGAACCACTTGATATAAGTGGCTTCCGACCTTTTGCAAAAATCTTGGCCAGCTTTCTAGATGATTCCGGCCCAAATCCACCTATTAATAACAATCCAGTAGCTAATGCTCCTTTCCAGCAACAACCCCATAATCAAATACCTGTAGTAATGGCACACCCTACTTTCCCATTTCCTCTCCCAAGCCTTATAAACAATTCTAATCTCAAAAATATACCCACAGCTTCTCTTCCAAAGTTTTATGGTCTTATAACGGAGGATCCTGACACTTTCTTGTTTGATTTTGACATACTCTGTCGAAGCTTTGACTATAATACCGATGCCCATAAGCTCAAGTTATTTCCTACAATACTGAATGAGTCAGCCTTATGATGGTTCATGGGCTTAGGAGCCAAAGCAACAGGTACCTGGGACAAGATGCAGAAATTGTTTCTGCAGAAATATAAATATTATTGCAAAGGCGGTGACCCAAAAGAAGATGATATCTTTAGGATGTCTCAGAAGGAGGATGAAACATTGGAGGACTATGTTTCACATTTTTTGTACACAATGCAGAAGAATCCTCAGCATGTACTGGCAGAGGATTCACATAAACTAGTCTTCTTGAGAGGGGTAAATGACAATTGTCTGGAAGCATTAGACTTGATGGCTAGTGGAGACATATCCCAATCCTCTTGGGATGACCTCATGAAAATCTGTCTCAACTACTCAAGGTCAACTGTGAAGAAAGGAAAAGGATACCGGCCCACAGTCACAAAAGGGATTGGTTTGGGCGTTTCAAAGCTAGAGATATCTAATTTTCTCATGGATTTCAAGCAAGATATTATAAATGATGTAGCTACACATCTTGACACAATGACTGCCAAGAAGAAGCATGCGGAAGCTGAATCACAATTGGCTAATACCTATCGACACTGTCGCAAACAAAAGAAAAATTGCAGATGTAAGCTGGTAGCAAACCTAGAAAATCAACATTTTCCAACTGACTACATGAAGATAGAATGAGACAATGACCAAGTGTTCTTCATTTCTCAATGTTGAACATGGGATTCACGAGAAGGTATGCCACAAGATCCTCTACAATTTTCAAATTTTAACAATAATCAGTGGCAAAACCAAAATTATTAGAACACTTCTTAGTACTCTCAACCTCAGTGACCCAACTAGCAAAATAACCAATGGCCAAACTAGAAGAATAACCAATGGCCTAACCAATGAAATAACCAATGGCAAAACCCACAAAATAACCAATGGCCAAACCAGCAGAATAACTAATGGCCTAACCAGCAAAATAACCAATGGCAAAACCCACAAAATAATCAGTGGCAAAATCAGCAAAATAACCAATGGCAAAATCAGCAAAATAACCAGTGGCCTAATCAGCAGAACCAATGGCAACTGCCACAAGGAAATTGGCAGCAAACTAATCAATGGAGGGGGCCTCCACAGTGGCCTAACCAAAATTTTGGTTGTCCACAATTACCACCTCTAGTGCAACCACCTGAAATAATGCCACCTCCTGTAGAAACTAATGCTAATCGAAAGCCAACCCAATTGCTTGCTCAACCACAGCCAAATCCAAACAACAAATAGCAGCAGTAGAAAACGTACACTACTAACACTCAGCAGTGCCCTACTTATTCATTAGAGATAGCTGATATCCATTTGAGGTCCGGTACCACCCTACCTACACCTGAATATCCTATTATCATGAAAGTTGCAGACACTCCTGCAACACTACTTCCAAAAGCCACACTGCCAAATACTAGCCAGCCGACTGATATACCTAGCAAACTACTGTTCACACTTTAAATCCACCCTTTCCACATAGGCTAAACAAAGAAAAAATTGTACCCCAAGAGGAAGAAACATTTGATATTATTGAGCAGCTAAAAAATATGAACATTCAAATCCCTCTGTTCCAAGCTATCAAGGATATACCTCTTTATGGAAAGGCTATTAAGGAAGCATGCCTTAAGAAGCCAAGACGGAAGAAGAAAGACCCTCAAGTAGTACATGTTGTAGGGAAATTAGGAGATATCATGTTAGGAAAGGTGGTAATACCAAAGTATTCAGATCCTGGCAGTCCACTAGTTGACCTGATAATAAATTGACAGACTGTGAGAAATGCTCTAGTTAATTTGGGAGCAGCAATAAATTTTATGACTAAAGATACAATACATAGGCTAAGAATAGAAGGCTTAAGAACAAAAACCACAATGTTACAACTTGTTGATAGTTCAACTGTTACTCCAAAGGGTCTCATAGAAGATGTGATAGTTACCTTAGATTCATGGGAGTATCCTGCTGATTTTCTTATCCTATCACCTAAAGTAAACTTTTCTGGCTACCCTGTAATCTTAGGAAGACCCTGGTTAGCCACCACTGATGCCAAAATTAATTTTAGATTAGGTAGTATGAAAATTTCAAATGGTCAAGCCATAAGGAAGCTAGCCCTATATCCTCCTACCCAACCCCAGCCAAACTTGGGAGAACCTATTTGGCTAGATTTAGGAGATGAGGAGGAAGAGCTAAATTCAGTAACCTAGCTCATGATGTTGCATAGGAAATCTTTTCTAAAGATGCAAGAGGAAGATGATGTGATACAGAGCATTCTTACCAATGAATGTATTGTGGCTAAAGATGTTTCAGAAAGTTCTATTTTACAGCTATGTACCTATGAGGACAATATGTCTCTAGCAAACCCTGAAATAATTAATCAATTAATGACAAATGAAATAGCTAGAAGTCCAGTTCCTGAAGTGTTAATGGTAGAGCTAACAACAATAGTGGAACTTTCCTCTGGTTGTAACCTCCATGTAAACAACAAGTTGTCCCAATCACAGTTGGCATTGTTAACCAAGCTCCTCAGTCAGCATGAAAAAGCCTTTGCATGGGATTATGGGGATATGGAGGGACTAAACCCTAAACTCTACACCCACAGAATATACATCAGTGATGGAAGCTTTCCACTTCATCAACCACAAAGGAGAATAAATCTCGCACTAAGAGAAATAGTTAAAACTAAGTTGCAGAAGTTGTTGGACGCTAGATTCATCTATCCAATCTCTGATAGCAAGTGGGTATCACCATTGGTAATTGTACCTAAGAAAGGAGGTAAGTGGTAGATATGTGTGGATTACAGGGAATTAAATAATTCCACAAAGAAGGACCACTTTCCTTTACCTTTTATTGACCAGGTCTTGGATAATTTGGCCGGAAAGAAATATTTTTCCTTTCTGGATGGATACAGTGGTTACAATCAGATAAGCATTGACCTTGAAGATCAGGAAAAGACCACATTCACATGCCCTTGGGGCACATATGCCTATTTAGTATTACCATTTTTATTATGCAATGCACCTGCTACCTTTCAGAGAGTTGTGATCAGCATCTTTGCTGATATATCACATGATTGCATGGAAATCTACATGGATGAATTCACTACATTCGGTGTCACATTTGAGGAATCTCTGAAGAACTTGGAGAAAGTACTAATCAGATGCAAGGAACATAACCTGTCTCTCAATAGTGAAAAGTGCTTTCTGATGATGTAGGAAGGAGTGGTGTTGGGACATTTTATCTCCAAAGCTGGAATCCAGGTAGACCCTACGAAGATAGAGCTCAAGTCACTTTTGACAACTGCACCAGTACTTAGGGGTCCTGACTAGACTTTGTCATTTCACATACATACAGATGCTTCAGACTATGCCATAGGTGCTGTCTTAGGACAAAAGTCTAAAAACCTTGAAAATGTAATCTATTATATCAATAAGAGTCTACATGGACTAGAGTTAAACTATACAGTGACTGAGAAAGAATTTCTAGCAGTAGTTTATGCTCTGAACAAATTCTGCCATTATATAACTGGTTATCCTATCTTTATTCATATTGACCATGCAGCAATTAAGTATCTCATGAACAAACCCTCCATCACATGTAGGTTAGCAAGATGGCTTCTTCTTTTGCAACAATTTGATATAACAATCATTGACAAGCTAGGGAAAGCAAATGTGGTAGCTGATAATCTATCTAGATTTCATCATGCTGAAGAAGATACTACTTTGATAGATGAACATTTATTTCATATTGCTATCCAGAATCCATGGTATGAAGATATATCTAATTACCTAGTAGCTAATAAAATTCTAACACATTTCTCTTATAAGGATAAGAAGTTGCTTGTAGAGAAAAGCTTCCATTTCTCTTGGATTGATAGCACATTATTTTACACTGGACCTGACCAAGTCATGAGGAGATGTGTGAGAGAAGATGAG
>MU226210.1:2691580-2717064 GCA_018584345.1 Thuja plicata
AAGCCCCTATCACCCTCAAGCCAATGGACAAGCAGAAGTAAGAAATCGGGAAATAGAAGCAATCTTAACAAAGATAGTTCATTTGCATCACCGAGATTGGAGAAACAGACTATCAGAAGATGTCTGGCATATAGAACAACATGGAAGACCACCACAGGGTTCACTCCATTCAAATTGATATATGGTAAAACAACAATGCTACCAATTGAATTTGAACACAAAACATTAAGAACAGTGCTAGAATTAAATATTGATCTTCCTACAACACAGAGAGAGCACTTGCTACATCTCAATTCTTTGGATGAAATGCGCAAGTCTACCCTACAGCGCACAAAAATTGTCCAAAAGCAAAGAAAATAGTGGCATCACTCCCATATTAAGAGTAAGCAGTTCAAAGTTGGAGATTGGGCATTGTTATATGATTCCAGATTCCAAGAGATACCAGGCAAGCTGTAGACACAATGGCTAGGTCCATATAAAATAAGCCATGTATTTACAAATGGAGCAGTCCAGTTGACCACAATTGACCCTGTACACTTCAAGCTACTAGTCAATGGACATAGACTAAAGCTATATCACCAGCCACATACAAAAGAAGGATTCCTGTAGCAATTCAACCAGCCAGTCTTAAAGGATCAACAGGTAACACTTCCTGCAGTAGAGGGTGTCAACCCTCTTCCTGCAGCTCTTCAATAAGAACTCCTTTGAAGCATGACCATAATAAAAAATTTATGTTTACATAAAGTTCAAATTCTCCATTCACTTTCTACATTCTTCTTTTTCAACCCACTTCATTTCTTAATCTTCCATCCACCCACCTTCCATGTCATCATATTTCTATGCTTTCAATAAAGAGATCATGCACTGACACATGCTAACCACCGACACCGTCATTCCACTCTTGCCAATCTTTCCTGGCATGTGCGATGATCAATTAACAGGTATGAGCTTTTCAAATTTATTTCCATTTTTAGCGCATAGATTTTGTTGGTTATATCAAATACTGTAATAAATGTATCATTGCCACCTTAATCGAGTTCCATACCTTCTTCCAAGACTGACAAGTGAGGACACTTGTCACTATTTTGTAGGGGCAGGGAAGTGTGCCAATTCCAATTCTTAAAATGTCATTTCTATTTAGTCGTTAAGATCCTCAAATCTGTACTTCGGCCTTGTCTTAATTAAAATCTAGCTGCCGCATCACATAACTGTCAAGTGTCGTACCTTTATTCCAAATAAACCCCTAATTGTTAGACTAGATGTGACCCAGTATTAAAACCATGGCATAACTCTCACATGAATATCTATGATTCATTCTATTAAAGTACATTATTATTGTTTGTATCAAGAATACCAGAAGAATGTGAAAGAGGGTCTGTGGGTTTACAAGCAGTCTGAAATTCAAAAGAGAAGAAGGTAATTGTCAAGAACAGAGCAGAGGTTGAATTTGGTAAGCACAAATGGGGGGCCAATTGCAGTGGCATGAACTGGTGGTTCATGGTATTTTACTATCACAGTATGGGGGTTGACAGTCATTGCAACAGAGGAGTGAATAGAGGAAGTAACCGGTTTTCCAGCAACAGGGGAACACTACCCTAATGCACATGATGCTAGGTTAGCCAGGGCCTAGTTCACCCTACCAGGTGACCCTCCACTGGAAATCACTAAATAGGGGTGCAAAAGAATGTCCATTCCTCCACCATATCAGGAGTTTTCCACACACATTATCAGGTATTTCACCTGTAAAGGACAATTCTCTAATTTGCATGCGCATCATTTTAATTTGCTTAGTTATGTACGACATAATATTCCAATGAATGCACCCAATTTTTTGTTTAATATGATGTGCATTAGTGCCAAAGAAACCCAGAAAGGGAAAGACAACTCCATTACTCACCATGCCCTAATTAAATTACTCATAGAAAGATCTCTTAGGGATGCCTCCCCTACGGCATGGGAAGAGTTTGTCCATCATAAAACCCTACAGCCTTAAATTGCCCTAATGTGAAAATTAGCCAAGATAATATAGTTTCCCCTGACCCAATTGCCAGAAGATGCAATGCTTGAGGAAAAGCATTTGGTTAGCCAAGGGGCAGATGATAAGGCCAAATTATTTCCTTCATTTTCTATAATTTTAAATACTCTATTCTAGTTTCTAACAAAACATTTGAGAGCCTAGCCAGTCAAAACTTGTGATAAAGTCCAGATAGAATTGATAAACCTTGGGTAGATGTTTGTGACATATTTTGCTAATATTATACATATAGTGTAGTATTTCATATAACCATCAGAATCTATGTTCTAATATTTGGATTTAATTTGATTAAGCTTGTTGCATGAATATTTCCGCATCACAACTAACTTGACAGGAGAGAAAGCGGTTGGAGAGTGGTCGACAACATTCAAGGAAGACTGTTGAGGACTAGCTATGGCGGAGTAATCATCACAGCACTAGGAAACACGAATAATACAATGGAGGAGCCATTATTCTAGGACGCGGGGATGTAGTGTTGCTATATTCCCTCTACACTTTATTATGTTGAACTGGTCACCCAAGCTTTATTACCCACACCACGGGCTGTTGCATTTCCATCTTCTTCTCCAACATGTTTTCAGCAAGATAGTTTATTTTCTATTTTGTAATAAGTGTTCGATCCTGTATATATATGGATTGGACCAATAGTTTGAAGTTAGATAGAAAAGTTAGAGATAGAATTTTTTGGAAGAAAATTGTTATACAACAATCTATTTCAAGTTTCATGTATTGTTTTTATGTAATGAGTTTTTGAAATACAATGAAGTAATTGTTGGTTTACGTTCTATGTTAATAGATTAGTAGAAACCAACCAAGGGGGCCCACTTGGGAGGTGGAATAGGTTAGAATAGAATATATTTCCTTCCAGCATTTCCAGTATTTCAGATAGAAGTTACAATTTCTTCCTGCAACATTAGACCTTATGAATGTTCTTGCAGCATCTGCAAGAATAGTTATAATGGATGTTCTAGGTTGAAAGTATAGGTTTAAGTAGAGTTTGCAATTTTTAGCATTCATTTCAGTAAGGAGATAAATGTATTCTTTTCCTACAGCACTAGTGTAGGTTTCTTTTATGCATTTTTACCTTCCTACAACATAAGCAGAATGACTCCTTAAGGAACCTAGTGCACATATCATGCTGACCATTTCAAGTATACATCCCTAGGTTGACAAGTTAAATGCACCTCATAATGGGAGTAGTCCTTAGATTGAATAAACCATTCCTAAGAAAGGCCTTGAGGATGATCATTCCACACCTATTGTGAGGCAGTTCAATAATGTTTGGTAAAGGCTCGCATACTATTCATTCCAAATCACGTTTAGTGCCAAAACTTGCATTTAGGATCATTGATCGCATTTGGTAATTCTTGCATCATTTTTGGGAAATATCATCACATTCAGGAAGTTCAGAATCGCATTGGGTTAGTCTTCTAACATGTTTTGAAAATTTGATGTCTAATCAGCTAACCTTGCATGTTTTTGAATGAATTTGATCATTTGAGTAGCCTAATGAATAACTTCGGGATGTTTTTAAAAACTTCTTTAGCCAAGAAGATGGAGTTAAACTACTAACAAGTGGTTTTGTAAGTTGCCTTGCATATTTCAATCAAAATTTCTTGCAATTTAAGGAACTTAACATACTTTCTATCCACTTCATAACTTGATTAGAGAAGTATGCTCTTTTCCTTTATGGAAAATTAGAATCTCAAACATTAAGTTAGGATTTGAATAGAAATTGGAGAAATGAACTTTAAATTGCTTAAAATTTCTTTTGGTCAAATTCTTTAAATAGGAACTTAATTTTCATATTTGAATTCAATTCTTAGTCTAACTAGAGGATTATGCTCTTTTCCAAAGTTGGAAAATCAGAAACTCAATATGGGGGACTAGGTTTTGAGTTTGATAATTTGAGGGAAAGAACTTGCATGATTTTCTTGATAGGATAAAACAGAATGGATAGGATAGTATGCTCTTCTTCTTCATGAAGAATCAGAAATCTAGACTCCTAAGCCATCAATCCTCTTTATTTCTTTCAAAACATTAGAGGGCCTGTTGGTTGAGGAAAAAAATATCCCAAGAATGACCCAAGTGAGGAAAGGTGAATGTCAGCCCTTCCATCTCACTATAATCAAAATGCTTCCTTGAGGCCAAAGTCTCGGAAGACGTAATAAGTTTTGTCTTTGGAATTTTTACTATCATTCCTTGGACATGCTTAGATGTGTGTGGAGCGGAGCCGCTTGAATCTTTCTTGCGAGACTACACACATTTAAGTGCTCATAGGGATATACGCCTTAATTTTACCTTGTGCAATTCTATGGGGATGGTTGCAAATGGATGCCCAAAAATAAACAACATTTTGTAGTTTAAACCATCTGATTTATCTCTGAAATGTGATAATCTTTCTGCAAGCCAAATAGTAATTGCCCCAAGATACTCATCATTTTGTGACCTCACTTGCGTTTGGAGTTGGATAATACTGCATCATGACTAGAGCCATTTCGTGCTTGGTGATGGTTGTATTCTGATTAGCATTT
This sequence comes from Thuja plicata, assembly GCA_018584345.1. Lineage (NCBI taxonomy): Eukaryota > Viridiplantae > Streptophyta > Pinopsida > Cupressales > Cupressaceae > Thuja > Thuja plicata. The sequence goes on from MU226210.1 coordinate 2,696,150, forward strand.
GAGTGTGTACCTGAGTCTATCAGCAAATATTTTTATTTTGTGTCATAGAATCTAGGGAATAAGTGTGTGTTTGGTCACTTAACATTTTGCTTGATGTATTGAAATTGAATAACAAGATAAACACCCCCAAACAAACAACATTTGGACAATTGTAGACATCTATGTTGTTCAAAAACACTATGGAAAATATTAGACAAACCTTGGAGTCAGACAATTTTTCACATTTTCCTTGACAAAGTGGAAAAAATCAGAAAAACCCATCAGAAGCTTGCATTTGGTCAGTCTTGGCTCGCATTTAGGAAATAGGATTGCATATGGGAAACAAGCTTGACTTTGGTTAATCATGGCTTTCATTTGGTAAAAAAGCTCACATTCAAGAAGAACAAGGTCACATCCTAAAAATCTAGGCTCGCATTTCATTAGTCATAACTAGGACAAAGGGCACTTACACATGTGTCACACTCAGAAAATCTATAATTTTTGATACCCTTTTGGCTCTTCAGTCTGGTCTTTTTGTTCTTGTTGGTTTGCCTATCACTATTTTTCAGTCTAATTGGAAGTCTACCTTGCATGTCATGTATGATTGTCATAATTGCTCCTAAATCATGTTGTCATTTCACTAAAAAAATCTTGATTCCCACCTCACTATCATGGCATTCTAACCCTTTGACATTGGAATCAATCACTTCAAACAATCACACTTACTTTTCACAACTTGGACACACATATTTCGACAATTTGGAAATCCCTTTTGACACAATTGGAACACTTTGGACAAGATTGAGACCCTGCTTTCATGGTTAATACAAGAATTAAACAATACCTTGTTGATGACTCAGAGAGACCTCCAAGCTTACTTAAATTTCAACAAGGAGAGACATCTTGAAACCCCCTCTTTGATCAAGACTCACCTGAAATGGATGCACCTAATCACAAATGGAGTGCTTCCTTTTAAGAAGAATATAACAAACTCAAACAAAGTAGGAAGTTCAAAAGAATCTTGGAAAACATCATTGAAGAAGATTAAGAAAAATGCTTACTTCACTTAGCTTCTCTTGGAGTTAAACTTCCTAAAGACTATGATGTTGAGAGATTGAAAGAACAAGAAGTACAAACACCTATTTCCATACTCTCAAAGCAACTATATCAAATGCAAAAGGAACTTGCAAAACACAAGCAAGAGAAGTGCATGGCTCTGTTTTCTTTTGAAAAGATCATAAACATGGTTTTATTCACACCTAACATGGCATGGCCCAAATATGAGAAATGGAGTGCTTCCTTTGAAGAAGAATATAACAAAATCAAACAAAGTAGGAAGTTCAAAAGAACCTTGGAAAACATCATTTAAGAAGATTAAGAAAAATACTTCCTTCACTTAGATTCTCTTGGAGTTAAACTTCCTAAAGACTATGATGTTGAGAGATTGAAAGAACAAGAAGTACAAACACCTATTTACATACTCTCAAAGCAACTATATCAAATGCAAACGGAACTTGCAACACTCAAGAAAGAGAAGTACATGGCTTCGTTTCCTTTTGACAAGAGCATAAACATGGTTCCATTCACACCTAACATGGCATGACCCAAATATGAGAAATACATGGGAGAAACAGATCCACATGACCATGTACGAGAATTTTGATCCCTAAGAATAGAAAACATGCATGGACCAACATACTTAATGAGGCTATTTCCAAGAAGTCTAGGTGTAAATGTTATGGAATGGTTCTCCAAACTCACACAAAGTGTGCAAATGTTTGAGGAGTTGATCCAAAGATTTGTCCAATATTACTCCTACAACATACAACACAACGTTACCATGATGGATCTTTGCAACAAAAAGCAATGAATGGGTGAATCCTTCACACTCTTTTTGCAATGGTGGAAGAGAATCTTTTCAAGGTACTCAAGAGAAATACCCAAATCTGAAAAGATAGAAATCTTTGTCAATAACTTATTACCTAAAATGAACTTTGCTCTACAAATGCAAGATTCTCCTAGTTTTGACAGAATGCTAAAGAACACCATTCGTGCTGACGACGTTATGGTCAAAAAAGTAGAGATCACACTCCAAAGCAATAATAAATCCTCTAAAAACTATAACAACAAACCTAAATGGTGGAACAAGAACATACATGTTGTTAATGATGGAGTGGTGGAAGCCTTGAATGAAAATGCTAAACCAGTTGTGTTTAATCTCACAAACATCCTACAAGAAAGAAAAGAAGCTAAGGTAAAAACCACAATACCAAGAGAAAGCACTAACACCAACAAGAGTAAACCATGGATATCTAGACCATAAAGAACATTTACTGCATTGGGAGAACCTCTTGAGATGGTTTTGAAGACTCTCTTGGATAACAAAATCATCACTATACTGAAGTCAAAACCATGGGAACCAGAAGTAAAACCAAGGTGGTGGAATGATAATTCCTATTGTGACTTCCATAAGAATAAAGGACACAAGACTAATGATTGTGTTAAACTCAAACATGTTATAGAAGATCTCATTGATGAAAGAAAGATCAAAGTGGAAAGACATAATCTAATAAATATCACATGGAATATAATAAACCATTTCCCAAATATAAAAAAGGAGAAGCCTCTAAAGGAAAGGGAAATGAAGTCAATTACACCTATTCCCATAATGATAATGTGATCAATATGTTAGACATAGAAAATGAATCAATCAATGTGATCACTATCAAAGGTGTCAAAGACAAGTTGAAAAATTCGAATGCAGTAACTCGAAGCCAAGTAAAAATCATGATTAAAGGGGTTAATTCCTCATCCAAATAGGCAACACCATCTAAACCACATGTTGTCACATTTCCTAAACCAGCAACGTCAAGACAAATAGTTCCTGTACCATCTGCTAACTATAATTTGGTAGACCAATTGCAAAGAACCTCGGCTCAAATTTCTATATTTGAGTTATTAAAGGTCTCTTTAGTGCATAGGGAAGTTCTTGAACAAGCCCTAAATTCTACAAATGTCCCAAAAGACATAGATGTGGACAAGTTCCAGGCAATGGTCAATCACATATCAGCTCCACATTACCTCTCCTTTTCAGAGGAAGATGACAAATATTTGACTCATCCCCATAATCAACCCCTTCACATTGAAGTTTTGTTCCATAAACACTATGTAAAACATGTATCGATAGATGAAGGTGCGGGGTTGAATATATGTACTCTCAATCTGATCAATAAATTGGTTCTTTGAGAACAAACAATTGATTCAAGAAGTAAGATAACCATCAAGTCTTATGATGAAGAGGAAAGATCATCCATAGGTCTAATTGTTTTACAAATAAGAATAGGACCAATTGAACGCAATGTGATTCTTCAAGTTCTTGATCTACCATTGGCCTATAACATATTACTAGGAAGACCTTAGATACATGAAATGAAATAAGTGTCATCTACTTACCACCAATACATCAAATTCCTACACAATGGGGGTGGAAGAAACAATTCCTACAGATTCAAGATACACTTGCAACAATGTTAAAGAAGACAGTATGGTTCCATCGAATAAAGAGGTCCTAAAAGAGTTCCTAGCTAAAACCTCTAAAGATGTGGTGATGAGAATCTTTGGAAAGATGCTAAAACTTGAAGAAACTAGCATGGGGGAGTACAAACTAGACATGACACCTTCATTGGCTAAAATTTGTGTGTCTCCAAGATCATATGGGAAACCCTCTCCCTCTTTCACACCTACTGCATCAAAAGGAAAAGACATTCATAAACCAACTAGTATAGTTAGGGCCTCTACATCTCAAGAGGATGAAAAAGAAGATAAATCAGTCTTTGCTTGCCTCTATAAAGAGGAAAAGAGAGAAAATGAAGTAAAAAATGTTGATATATCTCCTGAAAAATATGGAAAAGGTTATGACCTTAAAAAAATGGGATATAGAGGGAAGGGACATTTAGGAGATAAGGGAAAAGGGTCTTGTTGACCCTATCCATATGGAATTCAGAGATACCAAAGAAAAAATAGAGTTAGTTTTCAATAACAATCCAGAATACCCCACCTCAAGAGATGGTCCAATTTGATAAAGGAAGTGATGAAGAAGAGAAAGAAATAGAACTTGTACCTTGGACATATGAAAGATTACTGCACATTGGTACTGAGCTTGGAATACCAAGGAGAACTATATGTACCTACTTTTATAGAACAACTAGAGCATCATGTTCCTTTTTTGTCACAAACTAATGTCCAAGAAGTAGAGGAGGAAGAAGACTCTCCAAAAGTCCAACAAAAAGAAGAATCTCATGAAGGAATCCCTCAAGAACAAGGAGACATAAATAGAAAAAGGAAGCTAGTAGCTCAAACAATCTTGAAGAATCCTCTCTTGTATAACAACAAAAAAATGTACATCCTAACTAGGGGAAATTGGTGACAGTTTCACATGTCCTAGATTTACCACACTTTGATCTACAAATGGCTAATAGGGTACATCCGATAACTATTACTGAGTTTTTAAACTGATCTAATGATGATATCACAGACTCGCGTGATTATGAATGGGATCACATGTTTGATGGTACCATGGAAATTGAGGTAGATTTAATTCATAAATTTGCACCTATATTGGAAAGAGGAGAAAGCTCTAATACTACCAATAACACCAATATTTTCACAGAATTGGATGAGATGGTGATGCCTAGGATAATCGATGAGGACATTGGTATCTTACTGTTGATGACAATTATTCAATTGTGTATTTTCATTCATGTTTACACAAGTATAGTAATGTTTACACAAATGTCTAATCCTATCCAAGCACAGTCAGTTCATGCCAAGAACTCTTGGGCATTGAAGAGGACCAAAGTGATTTTTAGTTCTAACCGAGCTCACTCAGGCATTACAGTGTTGGTGGGGTATTGAAGGATTTCAATGTTGACCGAGTTAAATAGTTAGTGTCAGCTGACTAACAGGAGTTTATATTTTATGGATAATTGGTTATATGCAGCTGAAAAACATGAGTTTTATTATTTATTTGGAAGGATATTAAGGCTGAACTGACAAGGCTTATCATATACATAAGGTCAAGTTTGGATTGAATATTGTGAGATAGTGTGTATGTGTTTATGATATGAAGAGTGAAGGCAAAATTAGATGGGATTCTAATTGAGGAAAGAACATAGAGGACTGCAATAGAATATTTGATCAGTAAGGATCAAGTAATTAATCCAAAAGAGAAATCTGAATCAGTAAAGATAGTTTCTTATCAAAACAAGTTAATCCATTGTTACTTTCTAACAATTGTAGAAGTGATCTAAATCTCTTAACAGTCTTTTGTAAATCCTCTCACAAGGTGACATTTCTACATTGAAGTGTTTGAAGACCTCTCACAAGGCCACTCCTTATAGGGTGATTAAATCCTCTAACAGGGTCACACCTAACAGTATTTTATTGTAGCCTTTAACAGGGTTGGCTCCTAACAGGGCTCACTTCAGAAGAGTGGAAAATAGTGACTAGTTGTAATTGGTGGTTTTTCCCATATTGGGTTTCCATGTTAAATCTTGGTGTTATTTGTGTACATTTCATTTTCTTTATGGTTTATGTTTTTGCAATGTTAACCGAGTGACAGTAGAATATTTGTGTTAATCGAACAATAGTGGCTAATTTGTTTAAGACATCTAAGGGAGTTGGATTTGTTTTTGTGGTAACTTATTCACCCCTCCCCTCTCAGTTACTCAACTCATTTCCAACACTTACTAGGTCAAGAAGAACTTCAAAGGATACAAGATATGAGTTTCAATATGGTAAGAGAAGAAGGAGAAAGCTCAATTGATGAGTTGCTAGAGTTAGGTCTGCATAACCTTAATAATGACGATTCAACATTTCATAATCTAAACACTGTAGGTGCCAACTTAACAGAACATGTCTTGTCAGTTAATAATTTTTACGTTGATGAAATGTTGTCCTTAAAAGCCTCTGAATAATTATCCTTGGTGAACCCTGACCTTATTGATTGGACTGATTCAAACCCTACTCCTATCATGAACTTTCCCAATGACTATACTTTGGCCTATTATCTAAATGCTTTTGAACCCTATCCCTCTTCCACCAATGCAATGAGTGTGAACCTGATAGAGGAGGATATCAAGTTTCTTAGTCACAAATTGAAAAATAAAAAATAAACAAAGAACTGATGGTGAAAATAACATTGTGGCAGTATCAGATTCTAAAATAGTAAAAATAAAAGATGTATCTGATGGTAAAAACCTCCCAGGGGAGCCAAAAGATAAGATTCTTGATATCTTCCCTGAGCACTTTCAAGAAAGATCTTCAGTACGGATAGAGCCAACACAACTAGTTAATTTGGGAATAGTAGAAGCTCCTCAATTTTTTCATTTGGAAATCATTATCAGAAGAAGAAAATACATAGTTCACTGAGTTCCTCAAAGAGAAGAAGATCAAATTTGCATGGTATTATACTGATATGCCAGTACTAGATCCTAAGTTAATAATGCATCACTTATCTATGGCTCCTTGAATTAAACGTGTCAAACAAAAATTAAGAAAGATGCACCCACATGGGGTAATATTGGTCAAAGTAGAGCTAAAAAAACTCTTAAAGACTGGATTCATAAGAGTCATCACTTATCCAGGATGGATTTCTAATGTGGTACCAATTTCTAAAATGGATAAATCTATCAAAATTTGCATTGACTTTAGGGACTTAAACAAAGCTTTTCCTAAAGACAATTTTCCCTTTCCAAATATTGATATGATTATAGATCTCACAGCAAGATATCAGATTTATTCACTCATGGATGGATTCTCAGGTTATAACCAAATAAATATTGCTCTTGACGACTAGGAAAAGACATCATTTACATGTGCATGGTCAACATCTTGCTGGAATGTCATGCCATTTGGGCTAAAGAATGCTAGAGCTATGTAGCAATGAGCTATGATGATGATTTTCCATGAAATGATACACAAGAACATGGAGGACTATGTGGATGATATATTAGTCATCAAAGATAAGAATGACTCACATTGAAGACTTGAGGAAGATACTAGATCAAATGGAGAAATTTCAATTAAGATTCAATCCAAAGAAATGTGTGTTTGGAGTCCAATTAGGGCATCTCTTAGGATTTATTGTGTCAGCTAAAGGAATTGAGGTAGACCCTGAAAAGGTAAAAGAAATAATGGAAATGTCACCTCCTCATAATATCAGTCAAATGAGGAGACTTCAAGGAAGACTTTAGTCCATCAGAAGATTTATGTCTCAATTAGCAGATAGAGCACACCTTTCACAAAATTGATACATAAAGGAGTCACTTTCAAATGGGATAAAAATTGTGAAAATAATTTCAAAGAATTAAAAGACTATCTGGCTAACCCTCATATTCTCATGGCGCCTATTCATGGAAAACCATTGCTACTCTATATCTCAGATACAGATACATTGCTTGGATTATTGCTAGCCCAAGTGGATGAAAAAAAAAGGAAAGGGAAATTTATTATATTAGTAGGACCTTGGTGTCTTATGAGGTGAACTACAGTATCATTGAAAAAGCTTTCTTGGTAGTTGTTTTTGCATCCCAGAAGTTAAGACACTACATGCTCTCGCATACAATAAAACTTGTCGCAAAAATTGACCCTCTCAAATACCACTTGAGTAAAATAGCATTTATAGGAAGAATAGAAAAATGGGTCTTGATACTAAGTTAATTTGATATCGAGTATGTAGACAGAGGGTCTATTAAAGGAAATGTGCTAGCTGATTAGTTAGCTAATTGACCATTACAGGATACAACACCTTTGATCATAGAATTTCTAGATGAGACAATCATGGACTTAATATAATATCCTTGGAAGATGTATTTTGATGGTTCTTTCACACAGAAAGGATCTGGAGCAAGGGTATTATTTATCAGTCCTCAAGGCTAAAAGATACCTAATATAAAATGATGTTTCCATGCACCAACAACATCTCAGAATATGAAGCATTAGTAAATGAGCTTAAGCTATCTATGGAATGGAAAATCATAGAGCCACATGTGTATGGTGACTCTCAACTCATTATCAACCAAGTGAATGGTGACTATCAAATAAAAGATGAGAAATAGATGCCTTACAAGAAGATGGTGGAAGAATTTAAAAAGTACTTTGTTTTCATCACATTCTAACAAATCTCGAGAACAAAAAATAGAGCTACAAATGCTATGACAACACTAGTATCCATGTTACAAATGGAAGAACACCAATTCCTCTATGAATTCTTGGTGGAATAATTACCCTTTGCAACCTTTAATACACCTGAATCCAAAGTTATTTGTGCCTTAAACGCCCAAGACCAATCCTGATATGCCAAAATAACTGCCTATCTTATAGATCAAACCTTACCTAATGGCCTATCTAGGAATGAAAAAGGAGATTTAATTAGGACAGCATCGCATTATGTCCTCATTAGTACTAACTTATATAGACAAGGTTTGGACAGACTGCTACTTAGATGTTTAGAGAAAGAAGAGTATGACCGCACATTAAAAGAGGTTCATGAAGGTGTATGTGGTTCGCACTCAAATGGCTTTTCATTGGCTAAGAAACTTTTAAGAGTTGGATACTATTGGCCTACAATGGAAAAAGATGTCATGCAATTTTCTAAGACATGTCACAAATGTCAAACACATGGAAACCTTATCCATGCTCTAGCCAGAGAACTCATACCTCTTATAACACATTGGTCATTTCAGCAATGAGCCTTTGATCTTGTTGGACAGATTTATCCTAATTCTTCAAGTGGACACAAATACATCATCACAACCACTGAGTATTTTACTAAGTGGGTCAAAGTAGTGTTGCTGATCAAAGCCACTGGAAAATAGGTTACTATGTTAATCTTCGACTACATCATTTGTAGGTATAGGATACCCTCGTCTAATATAACAGATAATGGGGGCCAGTTCAAAAACCAAGATATCGATGACCTTTGTACACAATTTCATATAACTCAGCATTGTTCTTCAATCTATTATCTTTGGTGTAATGGACAAGCTGAGGCTTCAAACAAGAACATTTTGAAAATCTTACATAGAACTCTGAGTAAGTCTGCCAAAGATTGGCATTTGTAATTAAATTCAACACTATGCACCTATATAACAAGTATCCGAACACCAATAGGAGCCACGCTATTTTATCTAGTCTATGGCGCAGAAGAAGTGCTACCAATTGAAGTATAAATTCCTTCTTTGCAAGTATCTCTCTAAGGTCTTGTCATAGATGAAAAATACCGCATTAATAGGGTTCATGCACTAGAATTGTTGGATGAGCACAGACAACAAGCATTCAATCATCTCAAGGTATATCAGAAATGAATGTCAAAAGGGTACAACAAAAAATTCAAGCCATGAAAATTGCAAGTGGGGGATCTTTTTCTAAGAGATAATCCTAAAAATCATCCAAACAGAGAACAAAAAGGCAAGTTTGAACCCAATTGGTTGAAGCCTTTGGTTATTATAGAAACTTTTGGAACATGAGCTTATCAATTAGCTACACCCAAGGGAGATTGCATTCTTGATCCTATTAATGCCCTCCACTTGAAGTGGTTCTACGTGTGACATCTGACTAAAGGGCCTGTACATTGAAATTGTTTCTCAGAAAATACCAAAAAAATAAAAAATTGATCCTGAAGAAAACAAAAAATAGTGGAAAAGAGAAAAATAAAAAATAGTGGAAAGTCCTGAAAAAAGGTATCCTTGGCGAAAACCTGGCAAACATGCAACTTGATACTAACATAAAAAGAGGAAAGGATAAAAAGTACAAAAAAATTGAAAAATAGAAAAAGTGCCTTAGCAAAAACCTGGCAAACAGGCATCTTGGTAGAAAAATAAAATTTGATTGAGTGGTGAAAACCTAGCAATAAGGCATCACTTGTACTCCATGCTCTATCTATCAATGTACTACTGACACTAAGCCTTCATGATCACATCTTTTCTATCAGTTGACTCTAAATTCCTCACAAATATCCTATCCTTGCCTAGGATTTATCTATATTTACATCTTAGGGATAGTCATTATGCACTAGGGGCATCTCTGCTAGCATGTTCGGTCCGTGTTTGCTAGGTTATCCTAGGTCCTTGTCTATGAAAGTTTTCCACTATAAATAGTATTTCTTAATACTTGAATCAAAATATCACTATCACCAACAAGGATGTTTTTTAAACACCACCTACCTGTAATAGACATCATACTAGTGTTTCTCAACACTTTAATCAAAAAGTGTTCCTCAACACTACATTGGAATGAAATTGTTGATAAATATTTATCTCACTTACTCAGACATAAAAATACATTTCTTAATTCCAATTTTTAATTTATGATTTCTCTACTATGATTGAATAATGAATCAACGCTGTTCTTCAACACCACATAAGCACATATAGACTGATCTTGATTGATTATGACTCTTTTTATGTTCCAATGATGCTTCAAACTAGGGGCATGTAAACAGTTATGAATTTTCTTTGTCTAATTATCAATTAATTGCTTGTTATGTCTTCCAAGTTACTCCATAATGTCTATTAAAAGACAAAGAGTGACAAGGACATAGGGCATAACATTTTCTTGGTTTTCTGCTTATGGTGATTGTTTCAATGATCTATAAATTTCACCTAACTCGTAGGTTTATGGTAAGAGCTTCCAACATGAGTGGATAGCTGCATATATCTCTATCCTTTTTATGTGTAAACTACAATGAGGTTGAACCAATTTCCTTGTCTATTTCTAATAAATTTCTAAGTAAGTTGTATGACACATTATGTACCCAAGGATATGAATATTGAAGGTCATTGTGGGTTACATATCTTATATTACACACTAACAGAAGATGATTCTTAAAGCAAAAGGAGATAACTGACTAGTCATCCTGGCCTCTATTCTTTGATGCTTAGGTTTATTTTTGACATTGCATCCAATAAAAATAGTGTTCACACTTTTGTGATACTTTCAAGGTATCAGTGACAGTTGTACTATCTATTGATGTTCATTACCCAAATTCCCTATGATGACAAAATGCTAAAATGTAAAAAGATTAGTGACAGTCCTATAAGTTTGCATTTAGATGCATTTAAAGATTGCATGATTCATTTTAAACAACATAAAGACTTGAGCTCAAAATGATTTCCTGGTTCATTTGAAATCCAAGTTTGACTAGTTAATCTATGTTACTGATATATTCATGTCATTGCATATCCATTGCATTCATTTTGCATTCATAATGGGAAATGAGAAAATACAAAAACAAAGCATTTCAAGTCTTGCATTTTTACATCCTAAGTGCATCCATACATATATTTGCATAAAGAAAATCTCAAAAACATACATCTGCATATTCATATAGAATCATCTAACACATCTATATATCAGTAATAATCAAAGAAAATAAATGATGACATCACATGAATCTACTCTAAATCATCATAATGATCAAGTACATAATAAAAATGTGCATCAATCTAATCATCTATCACATACATCAACAAGAGAACCAATCAACATATCAGAATCAAAAGAAGCTATCTCAGATATATATCAATGACTATCAGATCAAAAAAGTGGAAATGTCTACAACAGTATCGGTAAGATCATGATAAAACATATACACAAATATCAAATTTCTACAGTACAAAGGATGATATTAGAAGAATACATATACAAAAATCTCAGATATAATCACAATTCATGTCTAACTAACACCCTCTCCCTGATCAGGAGGAGGTTGTGGTGCATCTTCTCATGGTTGATTTGGTGGAGGCATAGCTCCCTCTGACTGTTGTGCTACAATAGAATATAGAGTTTCTCTATGTGGTTGTGGCACTGCAGCACAATAAAAAGAAAAGTAATATGAAGCTATTTAGCCCTGATGAGTGGTTGTATGGGCCTATATATCACTCTCTGATCTCATCATCTCAAGCTTTCTATCCCTATTTTCTAGCAATGTCTCTAAACTAGTTTTATAAGCTCTAAATTTCTTTCTCTCTCTAGCACTGTGATAGAGGATCTCCATCCCTACATGTATCCCTACCTGTATCTCATGGAGGATCCTATCCTAGAGGTCCACCTCCCCCACTATGCCTCTATCCTAAAGATCTCTTCTACTGCTACCTCATAAGTAATGGACCTAGATCCATGTGTGGAGGCAAAATCCTGAACTGAGTACATCTGCCCCCCCCGCACCCACACCCACACAACCACCATGCTTGTCATCACCATCATCACCCCTATCATCATGACCATGTCTCTGACCTCTATCCACAGGAGGGCACCTTCCATCTCTACCACCACCACCTCTCCCATCTCTCCCACCACCCCTTTGTCTTCTCCATCCCTATCTCTCATAGGTCCATCATCTGCAAGACCATAATCTAAAGCATCCTTAATGAGATGTGTTATCTCATCAGGCGTTGTAAAGTGAGAGAATGGAAACTAAAGAAGATGAGAAAGATACACATTAGTGCACCCAACATCAGCAACATCTGGAAGATAGTCCCACCCTACTGCAACCATCTGGCTGATCTCTAACTGTGCAGTATCATAACATAAATGGGCACCCCAATATGCTTCCTCATCATGAATATGGGCATAAGCTATAAGATCCTGAGACATGCCATGTATCTAGCCAAACTGTCTAAGGACACATGTGATAATAAATATCTCAACTATATACCGTGTTTGGTTGATCAAGTACATGCTCTGAAAGAAATAAAGTATCTATCGCCTATCTAGGTCCACTCCTCACAATCTAGATATGGTCTCCACTCAACCACTATGACATCATCAAGTACTTGCTGCCAATATGCAACTTACCTAGGTGGGGATGATGGATAAAGCCTGAATACATGTACACATAAGGCTCCTTTGGTGCTCTCTACCCATCAAAAATTGGTCATGTCACTAGGATGTGCTCCTAGACCCATATTTGTAATAACAGAATTCCAACAGTCATGCTACAGGAATACTCATATATAATCTCATGAAGCTTTCTATACATATGTGCTAATATACAACTCCCCCAGCCAAATCTACATGTGGAGGCTATCATTTTCTCCAATGTATCTACCCAACCACACATGAACCCATGCTTTCCTCGGTCTAGCATGAGGATACCACCTATCAACCCAGCAAGAAAAATGGGTAACCGCACATAGTGATCGATCATGTAATCCTAGGTCAGGTATCTCTGTCCTATAGTAGGATTTTTGAGAAATCTTCATGTAGCTGAAATCACTATAGTAGAGCGTGACTCAAATCAAACCTCTTCTCCCATCATAGGAATGCGCAGGATACGCCACACATCCTCAGGGGTGATTGTTATCTTGTCAGTCAAAAGATGGAAGGTGTTATGCTCTGACCGTCATCTCTCGACAAGAATAGTCAACAACCCTCAATTTACCCTAATATCAGGTAAATCTATCAAGGAAAATAAACCAAGCTGTTCAATGATCTGAAGCTCCACATCGGTCAAGGAGTGCGATAATGCAAGGTTTCATGCAAGATGAGGTCCTCAAAATGACACAACCTAGAAATCAATCTGTTAAGCACACAATTACATATTTACATCAGTAACCTACATAGAACATCTTAAAACTAAGTCTTTTACCTTCACAAAGAGGAAAGACAGTCAAAATTGGACAAACTAACTCCTTTTACTGAAAATGACACTATTTTTCCTGGATACGATCCAAAATTTACTAGATGTGATGGGGAATTTGGGAAGTGATCCTATTTTGACAGGATGTGATGCAGGATATGGGATGTGACCATGTTTTCATAAGATGGAATGAAACTCAAATACTGGATGAAAAATCCTAAAAATGAGGCTTTGACGACCTATGAGAAGCGACCCTGATCTTACGCGATGTGATCCAGAAATTTGAAAAATAATAAGATGCGACACGAGATTGGCAGGATGCGATCCAGAATACTGGATGCGACTCAAAATTCAAATGCTCCTAACTAGTGCAAAAAATAACAAAAAATGAAAAATAGAAAGCATACAAAGATAGGTCTTGATGTACTCACCGGCTGTGTGTAGTGGGTCAGGTACTGGTGATGATGTGCTAGCTCAAATTGATGTCTCTCCATGGGGACCACCATCTTCTTTTTAGAGCTCAAGGATTTACTAAGGATGAAAGTGAAAATGAATGGGTAAAAAGTGATTTTTGAGACTTATATTGACCTTTTTGAGCTGCCTAGAAGCTTCAAAATCCCTCCCAGACTCTTAAAATTCTATTTTGTTGTTCTCAGATCAATCAAGAATGAAATTAAATGCAAGGACAATGTTTTTAATAGTAGAGTAAAATTTTTACGACAGTCTCCAACAAATGTAGAATTGCTCTATATGTTCAAAAAATGATTTGCAGGCTTTACGCAATCAGTTTTCCTAGTTATATGTCAACAAATTGTAACTCATTCATTAAAATATTTCTCATACATCATTTTATCAGACTCAAAATTTACATTTTCAAGTAGACAACTTGGTAAAATTGTGTTTTCTCTTAATGCATTTTTTCTTCATCTCATCTTCTAATTGATTCTTTCTTGATCCGATCGATCTGTTCCATTCCCATGTCATTCTAAAGAGGGATTTTATTCCATTTCCTTTGATTTAGTTCCCAAGGGGGCATGATCACACCCAAAATCAATCAAATTATTTCTTAAACAACCCTTAAAACTTAGTACCACAATATTAAGCCTCTAGTTATCTTTAGTCCTATCAGATGAATGCGTCCAAATACTTTTATCAAATTACTACTGATCGGAATGCTTTGTAAAACCTTTTTTTAGTAATAACCGAGAGAGGGGGGGTGAATCAGTGGCCTCAAAAATTAATCCTTAAATCAACCCTTAAAACTTATAGCCACAAATTATGTCTCTAGTTATCTTCTGTCCTACAAGATGAATGCCTTGAAATACTTATGTCAATTCACTACTTGTCAGATTGCTTTGTTAAACCTTCTTCTATATGTTTACTGATAAGCAGTCATCTATTTATCGAAACACAGTAAATATGCAGAGTATACCGATCAATCCAGAATTGAATATGTGAAATGTAAAACAGTAAAGTAATGAAACATAAACACATAACATATGGATTTTTAACGTGGAAACCCTGTTAAGGGAAAAACCACTGGGACCGGTACCCCAAATTTTCACTCTTCTAAAGTGAGCCCTGTTAAGAGCCAACCCTGTTAAAGGTTACAAACACACTATTAGGCGTGACCTTGTTAGAGGATTTAAAAGATAGTTTTTCACC
The DNA here is from genome assembly GCA_018584345.1 of Thuja plicata. Lineage (NCBI taxonomy): Eukaryota > Viridiplantae > Streptophyta > Pinopsida > Cupressales > Cupressaceae > Thuja > Thuja plicata. The sequence continues at coordinate 2,711,433 of MU226210.1, forward strand.
TAGTATCTAGCATCTAATGCTACCATCCTTGATCAAACACTCACTTGGCATGTTAATAGGTATCGGGCATATCCAATGCTACTTTCATGATCAAAATTTTTGATACTCCTTGGGATGTATGTTAGTTGTAGAAGATTTTTAAGTCCTGATCGGTTAAGAGACTTGATGCTTCAATGGTTAAACTGAAACACTAATGATTTGTTCATACATATAACTCAATTACGTATTTTTAGATCTATTGTAAGTCCATTACCTCTCTGATCAATATAATCAGTTCTATACCTTTTCTCCACACTACTCTACTTTGTCATGTTGTCTCACTATTCGTCGGTGTCTACAGAATCTAGCTCTTCCTTTAGCTTGTTGATCAGGACTGAATGAAGACTTTCTTCTCCTTCAAATTTTCTTTAGCATCTTTCCTCTTCTCTTGTTCACCTCACACACCCCATTCATAACGAATTGGGTTTGTCTCTTTATAGACATGATTTTCCTTTTTCTTTGCTTTCTTGATTACTGGTGTGTTCAACAATTCTCACCAATAGATTTAAATAAAACTCCAGTTTTGTCTCAAAGAGATATTCTTTCCAAATGGACAAATCAGCTTTAAAACAATTACTTATCTCCGGCTTTATCTGGATGATTAAAACAATGATAAGTGTCTATTAATTCTATCTTTAGCTTCTTGACAGCTAAGCATTTTGTCATTTTCTAAAGTCTCTGTTCTATCGGTCAACACTTCAGTTAGTCATCGATGATAACTGGTTGTTCTATTGGTTTGACTTTAGTTCTCATCAGGATCTCCGTCCTTGTCTTCTTTGTTGGGAAACACTGAAATTATTTTCGTCGGGTTACACTGTGTTTTTCTCATTGGGCAACGCTGTAACTCTGCTCATTGGTAATGTTGTGCATTTTCTCATTGGGAAACACTATGACTTTCTTTTTTACTTTAACCATCAGTGTGCACTCCATCGGTGTATACATTCACTTAGTGAATACTTGACTTATATGCATTACTGATATCATAGTCTTGATTCATTGATTCTTTCAAGTCTTTGGCAGTATTTCCATGACCATACAGATTATATCAATTTGACATCAATGACAATACAATACATTAACTAATTGAATGCCTTGCATGATCATCAACTTAACATCTTCAAATATTCAATCAGTTACATGTCATCAATATCTCCCTTTGGCACTGATGGAAACATACTACATTATCATACAATACTATGAAATATACAGTTGCATCAAGCTTTTCTAATGTAACGATTACAAATGTTTGGCCATATGTAAGCTCAAATATCTTTGATTTGATTCTTGTAGCTTTCTTTTTTTCTTCAATCCCTTCACTGGATAGATGTAGATTCTTTCTCTCTCTGATGTGATGTGTTTTCCTTTTCTATCAAACTCTCTTCCTTTGAGTGTTCTCCTTTCTTTTGATGTCTTTTGTCAGCAATTCTTTTCTCTTAGGGTGTACTCTCCCTTTCTTGTTGCATCTCTCCCTTTGGATACTTTGATGAGTATAATCTCTCCTTGAGATGATAATGGAGAAACTCTCTCCCTTTGACATCAATGTCAAACAAATATCTTTGCAAAAACAAATATTTGACAGCAATGTAAAATGGATCCTTTCTATCCATAATATATTCCTTGAATTTACCAATCCATTGGTAATAACTCTGGTGCTTGGAGTAGATAAATACCTTGTTATAGATGTATCATTGAAGTCCATCTCTTTCCTTACATCAACATGAATGATATTATGATAATATGCAAGTTGATGCAGCCTTCTAGTCATCTTACTAACTAGTAGACAAGGGTTTGGCCCCTAGTCTCTTTCTCAAGTATTCAAATGCATCCTTGGGCAGTGGCTTGGTGAAGATATTGGCCAATTGTTCTTTTGATTCCAACTAGTTTGGATTCTTCCATCTTGAATATTTTCAGTACTTCTTTGATGTACTTGGATTGTGTAATGAAAATACCTTCATCTTGTTGCATGATCCATAGACCAAGAAATAACTTGATCTCTCCAAACATAGACATCCCAAACTCTTTGCTCATTTCATTTGTAAATAATTTTCATAGCATATCATTGTCTCCAAATATGATGTCATCAAAAAATATCTCAGCAATCAAAATGTTAGCATCAGTATCTTCCTTCAAATAAAGATTATTGTTTTCACTAGTCCTTACAAATGCAATACTTATAAGATAAGAATGAAGTCTTTCATACTAGGCTCGGGCTACTTGTTTCAATCCATACAAGGCTTTGTGTATCCTACATACCATGTTCCTCTTTCTTGGATCAACAAACCCTTCTGGTTGCTCAATGTATACCTCTTCCTCAAGTATTCCATTTAGGAATGCATACTTGACATCCATTTGGTATACCTTGAAGCCTTTATATGCAACATAATCAAGCAATATTCTTACTCCTATCCTAGCAATGGGTGCAAAGGTCTCTCCATAGTCAATCCCTTCTTCTTGTGCATATCTCTTGTGTACTAGTCTTGCTTTATTTCTTGTGACTTATCTATTCTCATTCAGTTTATTCCTAAATATCCATTTTGTACCAATGACATTCTTGTCATCTGGTCTTGGTACAAGTGTCTATGTTTTGTTTTTATCTATCTCCTCAATCTCCTAATTCATAGCACTTATCCATTCATCATTATCTAGTGCAAAATTGACAGATTTGGGCTCAAAATCACAAATAAGACATCTTGTATTTAGAGACTTACTTTTGGTTCTCATTCCAGCCTTTTTGTCTCATATGATCTAGTTCTGTGGATGATTCCTTCTAACATATATTTCAAGTACAGGTTCATCTCTTTGTCTATCAGATTGATCATCATTTTGTCCTTCATTCTATTCTTCATCACTTGGTGCATCATCTTGAGAAATATTTTGATCGTCAGTATTTGCAACCTGATGCTTGGCTGCAATGATCAGTTGCTCGAGAGATCTACATTTTTGGTTAGGTAGAGTGTTAGGTTCCTCATTGTAAGAAAACCTATTGTAGTCCTCTGGTTCTTTAGTGCTTTCCTTTTCATTCTTCTTTGCAAATTCATCTATCTTTACATTTGCACTTTCAACAATTTTGTTAGAGGATTTATTTAGACATTTATAAGCCTTTCTCTTTGTAGAATACCCTAGAAAGATTCCTTCATCACTCTTGGAGTCAAGTTTTCCATTTCTATCATCTTTTAAGATATAACATTGACTGCCAAAAAATTTGAAATAACTTACATTGGGTGTATATCCATACCAAAGCTCATAAGGTGTCTTCTTGGTCTCTTTCTTCAAGTGTACTTTGTTCAATGTGTAAACAACATACCTGACAGCTTCTCTCCAGAATATTTGGGTGATGTATTTCTCTATCATTAGTGTCCTTGCACAATCAACTATGGATATGTTCCTCCTTTCAGCAATACCATTTTGTTGTGGTGTTCTCGGTGTAGAGACCTATCTTTTAATTTCATTCTCATTACAAAAGTTAGTGAATTCATCTAAAATAAATTCCCCTCCTCTATCTAATCTTAAGCATTTTAACTCCTTACCACTTTGCTTCTCAACCATTTCCTTGTACCATTTAAACATCTTAAATGCTTTTGTTTTATCTTTTAGAAACATGACTGTCATCATTCTAGAGTAATCATCAACAAAGAGAATAAAATTTATATCTCCATAATAACTCTTTGTGCTCATAGGTCCACATAAATCAGTATGGACTAATTCTAGAATTACATTAGATGTATGGGTTTTTCTTTTTAAACTAGACTTTTTCATCTTACCTTTTTGACAATTCTTACACATGATATTGTCAGGCTTTCTCATCGTCGAAAAGCCTTTGAAATTTCTCTTTTTTCCTATCTTTATCATGTTGTCAAAGTTTACATGACACAATCTTTTGTGCCACAACCATATGTCTTCGTTTGTGGAAATCAAACAAGTGGTGTCAGTATCATTAAGATAGAATAAGTTACCTTTTGTCTGCTCATTGGTACCAATCAGATTTCCTGACTTATTGAAGATCTTTTCCTTCTTATTCTCAAATGCTACTTTGTGACCTAAATTATTCAAGTGAGAAGCACTTAATAGATTATAATTAAATCCATTTACCCAATAAACATTTTTAAATTTTTTTTTTTAATTCAACATTATGGTTCCTCTACCTTCAACTGGACATGGTGTGTCATTACCCATTCTTACTGAACCACCTTTATAGTATTCAAAAGTCTCAAACTTTTTCTTATCACCAGTCATATGGTGAGTGCATCACTATCTATGATCCAGACATCATTTTTACTAACTTTAGATATGAGTGCAATTTTCACATACCTTTCTTCATCATCATCTGAATCATCTTTTGCTGCTACAAACACCATCTCAATATCTTCATCAGATTCAGTGTTAGTATCATCATCTTTGCATTTAGCTAGGTAACTGGCTTTCTTTCCTTTGTCCTTGTAGTCTCTGGTATCTCTTCTTTCTGATTGTTGGTAGCATCTATAATCACCTTTATTAGACTTCTTCTCAAATGTTTTGTCATTACTTTTGTCATCTTTTCTTTTGTTAGGACATCTTGTAGCAAAGTATCCAATCTCTTTACAATTAAAACAAACAAGTGGTAATTTACCTTTTCCTCTATGCATTCTTCTAGCCATAAGTGCTTCAATTTCATCAAGATCATCCTCTTCACTTTCACTATCACTATCTTTTCTCATCGTGTTTTTATGACTTGATTTACTTATTCTCATAGAAGTTTTGAATGTAGACTCTATATTTGGTAAGACACTATTATCAAATGTGTTCATCTCAAATGAATTAGTCTTCTAATCAAACTATCTAGAGTAACATTTCTATTAGCTACTACTCTCATTTCTTGAATGACAGATACTCTAATAGCATAAGTAGGTAGTAAGGTTCTTACACTAGTACATTTGAGGTCAAATTCTGACGGCCATTTGTCAGATTTGCAACACTCATTTGTCAGAATTTCAACACCTGAGTCCGTCGCCATTTTTGCATTGGAAATTGTGATAGAAGACATACCCATCGGTTTACCGACACCATGTAATTTCAGAAACTTGTACATGACAATGGATTCATTATGGCATTTCCTGCGGTTCATCCATCCAAATTCTGATAACAAGACCTATCAAAAATATACAGTCTTTGTCAAAACAAACTGTCAAAAAAATATTTTTGACATTAGTACTGTTGGAATAGCGATAGTTTGCACCAAATTCTGACAGATCTACATGTCGGTGATATGGCCTTAATGTCGAAGGGTCTGTCAAAAATTTTCTATTTACGACACTTAAACTGTCGAAAGAGCGACAGTTGTGTAGCATTTCTCTGACAGGTTTCCCTGTCAAACGTATAGCATTACTGTCGAAATAAATGTCGTAAATTATTTTTCTCTGACATTTTGTCTATCAAAAGCATAGCGCTGCCATCGAAATTAATTATAAATTGTCAAAAAACTGATGGATCGGCACATTAAAGTTAACACAGCTCAAGAGACCATCATAGGTTGTCTCTTTCTTCGGTCTATATTATTGACAGAATGTTTTACCTTTCATTAGCTCATCAAATCCAGGGATTTGAAAGAATTTAATAG
>MU226210.1:2737959-2762251 GCA_018584345.1 Thuja plicata
TAGATCCGTAAATCTGCATATACTTCTCTAGGGTTGTAAGCCACTTAGGGATCAAAATAGAGAAACTAAATAAAAATCGTTCTTTGTCCTATTTCCTTTTAACAAAGTCTCAACTATCAATGATACATTAAATTTGATGCCCTAAGCTATCAATAAAAATGACACCTAGCTAGAAGCTCATGGGATGTCCATTTGATAACCACAGTCAACATTTCAAAAAAATGGATATCCTTGAGCATAAGCACCAATAACATCAGATAATGGAGTTAAAGCATGGGCTAGCGCATGACACCAATAGAATGTGGTCATTTCAGTGACAACAATATACAATGGCATCATTAAACACATATGCCAGTAATATCAACAAACATGAATCCAAACATTTGAATATAGTGAATTGATATCCTTGAGCACAAGCACCAATAACATCAAATAATAGAGATAAAGCACTGGCTAGGGCATGACACCAGTAGAATGTGGTCATTTCAGAGAGCAACTCCCTCAACAATAAAATGAAATTCATTTGAATATGATGCCAGAGGCTCGAAAGATGAAGAAATCACATACCTTCTCCCACGCTCAGCTATCACTCCTTTTCTCCCACTCTCCAATCGAAATGAAAATGATGAGGCTGTTTCACTTTTTTTTTAATGTATACCTCGGATCTGTCAGATTTTTGATGGTCAATTAAACACCCATCAAAATACCGACATCATTGGGGCCTATTAAAAAAAAAACACCAAATTTGTAAGAAAAAGTTACCCGTCGGAAAATTCTATCAAAATTTGGCCCCAAATGTAGTAGTGTTAGAATTTTACTTACCACTGTATCTTTGTCTAGTACACCTCCAACTCCTTGGATAGCATTGACTACCTCTTTGATTCTTGTGTTGTACTGAGTGATGTTTTCACCTTGTTTCATTTTGAGACCATCAAAATTTCCTCTAAGGCTTTCGACCTTGGCTCTCAAAACATTCTTGTCACCACCATATACAAGAATCAATTTGTCCCACATCTGCTTTGTAGTCTTTTAGGTTTTGACATCTTCAAATTCAGCATCGGAGAGTGAGAAAGAAAGCTCTATCATCATGCAGTTTTTCTCATGCTTCTCTCTTAATTATTCAACTATTAGTGCTCCTGTGGGCAGCACATATTCAACATCTAAGTATTGAGTAACATCATTACCAATACCTGATAAATGGAGTCTTATTTTGATCTTCCATGAAGAAAAATTATCTTTGTTCAACTTGGGCAGATCTCTTCTGTTCATCTTGTGATCTTAAGCTTAGGTCTTGAAACCTTCCTTCTAAGCACACAAGCTCTGATACCAATTGTTAGTAATAACTGAGAGAGGGGGGCTGAATCAGTGGCCTCAAAAATTAATCCTTAAATCAACCCTTAAAACTTATAACCACAAATTATGCCTCTAGTTATCTTCTATCCTACAAGATGAATGCCTTGAAATACTTATGTCAATTTACTACTTGTCAGATTTCTTTGTTAAACCTTCTTCTGTATGTTTATCGATAAGCAATCATCTATTTACCAAAACACAGTAAATATGCAGAGTATACCAATCAATCCAGAATTGCATATGTGAAATGTAAAATAGTAAAGTAATGAAACATAAACACATAACACATGGATTTTTAATGTGGAAACCCTGTTAAGGGAAAAAACCACTGGGACCGGTACCCCGAATTTTCACTCTTCTGAACTGAGCCATGTTAAGAGCTAACCCCATTAAAGGTTACAAACAAACTGTTAGGTGTGACCTTGTTAGAGGATTTAAAAGATAGTTCATCACCTAGTATCTGGCATCTAATGCTACCATCCTTGATCAAACACTCACTTGGTCTGTCAATAGGTATTGGGCATATCCAATGCAACTTTCATGATCAAACTTTTTGATACTCCTTGGGCTGTATCTCAATTGTAGAAGAATTTTAAGTCCTTCTCGGTTAAGAGACTTGATGCTTCAATGGTTAAAATAAAACACTAATGATCTATTCATACATACAACTCAAATCCAAATTTTTAGATCTATTATAAGTCCATTACCTCTCTGATTAATATAATAAGTTCTATACCTTTGCTCCACACTGTTCTTCTCTGTGATGTTATCTCACTGCTCATCGGTGTCTACAGAATCTAGCTCTTCCTTTAGCTTGTTGATCAGGATTGAATGAAGACTTTCTTCTCCTTCAGATTTTCTTTAGCATCTTTCCTCTTCTCTTGTTCACCTCACACACCCCATTCGTAATGAATCGGGTTTGTCTCTTTATAGACATGATTTTCTTTTTTCTTTGCTTTCTTGATTCTTGGCGTGTTCCACAGTTCTCGCTAATAGATTTAAAGAAAACTCCAATTTTATCTCAAAGAGATCTTCTTGCCAACTAGAAAAATCAGGTTTAAAACAATTACTTATCTCCGTCTTTATCTGGATGATTAAAAAAATGATAAGTGTTCGTTAATTCTATCTTTAGCTTCTTGACAGCTAAGCATTTTGTCATTTTCTGAACTCTCTGTTCTATCGGTCAACACTTTAGTTAGTCATCGATTGTAACTGACTCTCCCATTGGTGTGAATTTAGTGTTCATTGGGATCTCCATCCTTGTCTTCTCCATCGGGCAAAACTAAAATTTTGTCCATCGGGTTACACTGTGTTTTTCTCATTGGGCAACACTGCAACTCTACTCGTTGGTAATACTATGAATTTTCTCGACGGGCAACACTGTGACTTGCTCTTTTACTCTGACCATCGGTGTGTACTCCGTCGGTGTCTACAGTCACTTAGTGAATAATTTACTTATATGCATTACTGATAGCATAGTCTTGATTCATCGGTTATTTGAAGTCTTTGGCAGTATTTCCATGACCATACAAATTATATCAAGTTGACATCAATGAGAATATAATACATTAACTGATTTAATGCCTTGCATGATCATCAACTTAACATTTTCAAACATTCAATCAGTTACATGTCATCACCTTTTACTGTATGTTTACTGAAAAGTAGTCTGTTAATTTACTTACAGACAGTAAATTATCTAAAGTATACCAATCAATACAATTAAGTTATGCTTAATGCAAAACACTAATGTAATGACTCATAGACACATTGACACATGGATTTTTAACATGGAAACCCTGTTAAAGGAAAAACCACTTGGGACCGGTAACCCAAAATTTTCACTCTTCTGAAGTGAGCTCGATGAAGAGCCAACCCTGTAAAAGGTTACAAACACACTGTTAGGTGTGACCTTGTTAGAGGATTTGAAAATTTAGTCTGTCACTTGATATCTGGCATCTCTATGCTACCATCTTTGATCAAACACTCACTTGGCCTGTCAATTGGTATCTAGCATCTCATGCTATCTTCATGATCAAACTTTTTGATACTCCATTAGATGTATCTCAATATAGAAAGTATCTTTAAATCCCACTCGGTTAAGAGACTCTCTAAATCAATGGTTAAACTAAAAAAATATGATCAGTTCATATATACAACTTATACTTGCAAATTTTTAGATCTATTATAATCTCATAAAATAATCTGATCACTCTATCATTGTTATACTTTTGCTCCACTTTGATTCTTATTGATGATGTTGTGCTATGTTGCTCAGTGTCTATGGAAAACTTTATCTCTTTCCTTAGCTTGATTGATCAACACTGAATGAAGTTTCTCTTCATCAGTTTCTCTTTAGCATCCTATTTTTCATTCTCTCCCCATAATTCGTAATGAATTGAGTTGTCTCTTTATATACATGATATCACCATTGTTAGGTTCTTGATTTTCATTATCTTGGCATGATCCACAATTCTCACCAATCAGATTTAAAGAAAAACTCTTGTTTTATCTCGCTAAGATCTTCTTGCCAGCTGGACAAATCAACTTTAAATCAATTACTTATCTCTGGCTTATCTTGTCGATGAAAACAATGTTAACTACTAGTTAAGTATATATTTATCTCTACTAGCTAGATATTTTGTTATTTTTGAACTCCAGTTATATTTGGTTTTAACTCTCTGATAGATTTGGTCAACACTCCAGTTCTCATCGGGCTTCTCCATCAGTTTACACTATGTTTCTGGCCATCAGGTATGCTTGTTATTATTCTCGTCGGTAATGCTCGTCGATGTTCTTACTTGGGTATCACTATGACTTGACTGTCGATGATCTCTATCCTTTAGGTTCCACTGACCGACGGTGTTTGAAGTCACATTGTGAATACTTGTCTTTTATGCATTACAGAATGCATAATCTTCATCTCTCTGATTCTCTAAAGTCTTTGACACTTTTTCTATAACCGATTAGATTATATCAAGTTGACATCAATGACAATACAATCCATTAACTGATTTAATGTCTTGCATTATCCTTCTATATTTTGGTGATCAACTTAACATCTTCAAACATTCAATCAGTTAAATTTCATCAATTACATTGGCCTTTTTAAATCAAATCAACCCAATTAAATCTATGGCTAAAGTAATTAATTAAAAGGAATTAAATAAAGTCTCTAATTATAACTCATCACTTGCATATGGAAATTCAATCCACATGCCAATGAGAGTTCACTCACATGGATCACTCACATGGATCACCAAAGATTCAATCCTAACCTCTCCTCGTAGATTAATCTCAACCACTCATTCCTCAAATTCTTCTACAAAAGGATTGAATTTTGAGCTCAATTGGTCCTTAATCTTAGAATTTCAATTACACTCTTATGATGTCATTTTTGTTTCATAATCTCACATAGCTAATTAGATAATCCTTATTTGTTCTTCAAATTGAACATTTGCATAATCTTAAGCATGAATTGTATGTCAATTAGCTTCATTTCTTGATGAATCTTCCATTCTAGGATTGAATATGTCATTGATTTATGCATAATCTAAGGGCAATTATAGCTTAAATCATACTCTTCATAGATAAGAAGCAATATGTTGGTTTCCTTTTATTTTCTATGTTTTCCAATTGAATTTGATGATTCTAACCATTGATGCAATGACATATTGAAGTGTTGTGTTACAGCTTGCAGGTATAATATTTACACACACAACCTTTACCCCATCACAAGAAGAGGATGCAAAGCTTTATTGGTAGAATCAATTTTGTTATACATTTTTTGCCTCACATTTCCAATCTTTTAAAGCCTTTTACAACAATGTTAAAGAAGAATTCAGTTTTTAGCTAGACCATAAAAGTGAAGAATAAATTTCAAGCAATTAAAGGGGCCCTGTCTTCAGCCCCAACCTTGATGAATCCTGATTTTGCTAAGAATTTTATACTTTATGCATATGGTTTTTTAATGGTATATCTACAATATTGGTGTAACAGAATGTAGATGGTTTTGAATAGCCTATTGCTTTCTTCAGAAAGGGTTTATAAGATTATAAGAAGAGGTACAAATTTGTAGAGAAGCATTTCTCATCTATAATTAAGGTCTCAAATAAGTTTAGGCATTTTCTTCTCATAGCAAGATACATCTTATGGTGGCTCATTCAAGTGTTAAGGAATTCTTGTTGAGAAAGGATCTAAATGAAAATAGGGATGGATGGATCACTAAGGTGATGGAATATGACATGGATATTCAAGTTACTAAACTTGTTAGGGGTAAGGGTCCTTGTGAGAAGATGGATAATGAACCTATTCCAGAAGCAGATGAGGTAATAGAAATTGCTCTAGTTTTTTTGGAGCACTTACAGTTGATCAACCAACAAGATAGTTAAGAGAAATGACTCATTTATTGCAAACAAGAGTGTCCACACAGTCTTGATAAAGATAAAAGGAGGTATTTTATACTTTCATCTATCCCTTATATGCTTATTGATAATGTTTTGTTTAGAAGAGATCATAGTGGTGTTTTATTAAGACACATAGATACTGATCGGATTGGTAAAGTATTGCATGAGTTCCATGATGGAGCTTCAAGGGGTCATTATTCCGCAAGAACAACATCATTTAAAGTTATGAGGGCTGGCTATTATTGACCAATCCTATTTAAGGATGCCCATGCATATGCCAAGAAATGTGTCCAGTGTGTCATATTTTTAGGCAAAGAGAGGCTGCTAGCTTTACCATTGTAGCATATTCAAGTAGAGAAGCCCTTTATGAAATGAGGAATTTAATTCATTGGTGTAATTAACCCACCTTTAAGTGCAAGACACAAGTGGGTCCTCACTACAACAGACTATTTCACAAGGTGGAATAAGGAAATATCCTTGAAAGAAGCTAATGAATCTGTGGTACTTAACTTCAATGATGATATCATAAATAGATTTGGAGTACCTAACTCCATTATTTTGGATAATGCCCTTGCATTTGTGGGGTTGAGAGTGAGTGAGTGGGTTGTAAGGAATGGTATTTATTTAAACACATCTTCCATTATTACCTATAGTGTAATGGGTTAGCAGAATCCACTAACAATAATTTGATTAAAATCATCAAGATAACCTTACAAGATAATCAGAGAGATTGGAACTCAAATTTGAGATCTTCCTTGTGGGAAAATACGATTACCCCTAAAAATTCTATTGGAAACTCTCCATATATGTGTTAATCCCTAAGTTCTGTTGATGATTAGTGACCCACACTTAGTAATTTACTTAGGCAGTTTTAGTTGGTTAATCACTGTGGCCGAGCTAAACATTCAAGGTCGAGCAACATTATCGAGCAAGTTTTAGGTTGCCGAGTTACATCATGTCAAGTTGAGTAGAATATTAAGTGTCAAGCGTCAGAGATGTTTAGTGCTGAGTAGAACATTTTTTGCATACATCAAGATTAATTCAAACTTTGATGTAAACGGTTTAGGCTGACTTGTATGAGATTTGGGCTGACATTTGTACGCATTTAATATTTGTCTACTGAGTCAATTTTGCATTTAATTGTTTTATAGTATGCATGGCATGGAGCCAATCAGGAAATCAGTATGCATTGGAGGCATAAACAATAGATCTTGATCATTGATCTAGATCTCACTGCCAGATCTGAAAAGATATAATAAGATTGCTTCTAACCCTAAAAGAGAAGTGTGTGTGAGAGCAAGAGATAAACAGAGAAGGGTTGTGTGTTCATGAGAGATGAACAGTAAGTCATTGTGAGAAGAAGCCTAGATCAAGCAGAATGACAGAGCAGTGATAAGTAGATTAAAAACATATCAGATTGAGAGATCATAGAAGGTATTGGAAAGAGAAAATCTGTCATCAACATCTAAGTACATAATGAAGGATCACTACTTGGAATATTCTAATAGGTGTATCAATCTCATAACATAGTGGTTTTAGCAGACCATTTCAAATCTCTTAGCCGAGTTCTTACTTTACTGTAAGTTGAAATCCTTTAACAAGGTAGATTGTAATGATCTTTAACCAAGAAAATTGTAATGACCTTTAACCAGGTAGATTGCATATTGCAATCAAAATCTTGTAGCCCTAATTGGCACACTTTATTGCTACAGTAGTGAAGATTTTATGGGTATCATCCCCACCCCAGTTTTACCTATTTGGCTTTCTGGGTTACCAAATTTTGTGTTATGAGTTACATATTTGATATTATTGATGCTATCTGATGTTAGGTTAAATTCATATATGTATGAATGTGAATCAATTTGTTTTAAGTGGTTAAGTTTTGAGATCTGATTCACCCCCCCTTAGTATCTTGCTTTCCCATTCTTGTACTTCCAACAATTGGTATCAGATCATAGTTCACCTACAAAATCTTTTAATCAACTTGTGAGTACAGATCTTGAGATGGAGGTTTACAAGTTGGGAAAATTCATTGAGAATCAGAAGATTGAGATCCAACTAGCATTACATCAGCTTGAGATAGCAAGACAGGAATTGAAGAAATCATTAATAGCTAGGAAATATTTGGCCAAACAAATGAATCATACTCATTACCAGGAAGATGACACTACAAATCTATTTCAGAATGGAGATTCTACTGACAGTGATGCAGCAATTGTAGATCTACTGGAAAATAACAATGCACTGTGTGAAGAAGTTTGAAACTTGAAAAGAGAACAAGAAATGAAGACAGTGAGACTATGTGAAGTAGTGGAACAAAAGAAGAAAGATGAAGATGACAAAGATATGGCAGAAGAAGACAAAAGAGTGATAAATTTCAGACTTGATGAAATGACACATGATGTGCAAATGATGACAATCAATCAGGTTGAAATGAAAAATCAACTGCTACTTGCAAATCATGAGATTAGTAGGAAAGATGTGGAAATGATAAATCTGAGATCTAAGAACAATCAATTGAAAGATGATCTGAGATCTGAGAAGGACCTGAATGAAAGGTTGAAAAAACCTAATGAAGCTTTGACTCATTTTTAGAATCTGATGGAAGCATCAAGGAGGTCAAAAGATTCTTCTGGATTAGGTCACATTGAACCAAAGACATCTTCTGAGAAAGGAGAATCATCTAAGAATGGTGAAAGGAGGAATGCAAAGACAAAGCACAACAAGCCTATTTTCCACCATTGTGGAAAACTAGGTCATACAGAAAACATTTGCCAAAGCAATAAAGGTAAGTCCAATCCTAAACCTAAGTTTAATGGTTACTATTTTAATTGCAATAAATTTGGACATAAAGCACATGAATGTTGGGCTGAAGCAAGTGATGCACCCCCCAAACCAAGATTTAATGGTTATTGTTACAAGTGTTAGAAACAAGGTCACAAGGCACAAGACTATAGATCTAATGCTAAATAGAAATGGACATCAAAGACACAAACAAAATCATCTAAGAGAGGCAACACTTATAACTAGGATTATAATACAAGACAGAGTTGTCATTACTGTGAAGAATATGGACATTCACCTAAAGATTTCTTAAAGACACATGTCAGAGGGAAATCTAAGAGTTGGATGAATGGAAGCTTAGTCTTTTTTATTTGTTTGAAGATAGGTCACACTAAGAGAGAGTCTAGGAAAATATTTCTTGCTCCTACTGTTGAAGAAATAAGATCACAGATGAACCAAACACGGGTAAGGAAAATAGAGCTGAGCAGTAGTGAATCCACTGAAGCTGAGGTCACCCAATCCAATGGATCACATGATCACACCATCTCCAACTGAGCAATAGAGGTATGTAAGGAACTACATTTAAATTTAAAATCTTACATCAATTCCTAATATGTAAATGTGCAAAAGTCCATATCTGCATATGTTAAGATGCACCAGGACATGTTTGTGACAAGTGCCAAGAAGAGGTATCTACACTATAGGTGTCGAGTTGGTTGGCCGAGTAAGTTGTGATGGCCGAGTGTGGTAAGCCGAGTGGTATGCAAGTTGTGTTAGTCAGCTAATGATAGTTGACTTTCACTAACCTAATGGGCAAAATATTTAATGCTTACCTATATTGACCCTTCAAGTCTATATAAGGACGAATGGTCTATTATTCACTTTTACCTTGCGATTTTTAGCATTAACAGAGTGATCAAAGAAGTTGCAGAATTGATCTTAGCAAAGTTTTTTTTGATAATTTTGTTAGTGTACCATCGGCAACCCTAAGTTGAATAGTGTGAAGTGATTGCTTGCCGAGGTACTCTATTCTTCATTCTCAAACCCTAACTTTAAGAGATTGTGGCTGCAAGTTCTTCTGCACCAGTCAAAGGAATGGAGGAGGACCTAAATAAAATTAAGCTAGTAAGGAGTGATGCGTGTGCACCACCAAAATTTCGTGTCATTCCCGAAAGCACAATTTTGAGTGATTTAAATGGAGCCCTCTCATCGATCCCACCAAAGGTATTTATGATTCATGATGTTAGATCCTGCTACATGGTTAAAATTGGCAAAGTGGGTGATAGAGAATTGAGAAAATCCTATGACAAGTTGTGTGAAAATGGAATTCTGAAAGATGAATTCAAGCATTTAGCTAACAAAGGGTTAACTCGTGCCCTAGATTTTTTGATAGAATTCAAGGATGAATGGATTAAGGTTTTCGTAAGCTAAGTTCATAATATGCATATGTGGCTGGACAATGGACCAGTAAAGATCACAAAAGACATTATTCATAGAGTTATTGGGTATCCTATTATCAGTGGTAAATGAACTATGAGAGACCAAAGTAAAGAAGAGATAGCAGCTAACATTGGAGCTGTTTGGAACAATAGAGGAATGACTATCTCTACAATTAAAGACTTAGAACTTGACTTTGGAGTGAGAGTGATTTCTCACAAGTTCTATCAGTCGAGCTGAGTGGATAGTGTTCGTTGTACAGCCATGGACCAGACATGGAAGATAGTAAAAAAGAATCACACCTACGACCTTTCCGAGCTGTAGTTGACACAACTAGCCAAGAACCTACTATCAATCAAGAAAGCTAAAATCTCATCATGTAAGTTTGGCTCTTTGTTAATGTGGATATTCTTCTATGTACAAAATTCATTTTCTACACTAGGAAATATTGTCTGGAAGAAGGACAAACCTATCACTTTACAGATTAGTGAATGTATTCAGCAATTAGGCAACAATTTCAATGGTATCATGGGAAATTATTTTGTGGAATTCAAAAAGAGAATGAGGTTGAGGACCAAAATTCCCAATTTACTTGTGGAGAAGCACTATGAAGAGATATGTTTCTTAGTGGATACAAACTACACCTATATTCAGGCTATGATACCTAGGGTATCATGGCTAGAGCCATTTCCCTATGAAGTTAATATTGATGAAGCATCACCAGCTATCATAGCACTCCTAGTAGAGGAGATTGATACTAAAGCTAAAAAATTCATAAATTATGATGAAGCAAAGGCAAAGATTTTGATGAATCTTAAGGCAGGAACCATGGAAAGAAAGAGGAAAAAGATTGTGAAAAATATGAAAAAGATGGTTGGCTTGCCGAGTGATGAAGAACTAGAGGATGCACCTCTAGACATATCTACTGGACAAGGAGAAGATGTATCCAAGGAACAAGAAGTAGAAGTCAGTGAATCTAAAGAAGAGATTACTGTCAAGGCAAAAGGGAAGAGGCTAGCAGTAGCAAAGGTAACAAAGCCAAGTAAAGTAAATCCTAGAGTTACCTCTCCCATTGCAAATCATCCAAGGACAAGGGCATCTACTACAACATCTCCAATAGAGAAAACATAAGTTTATGCAAAGAAGATTGGAGAAAGTAGTTCTGGATCGAAGAAAAAATTTGCAACAAAGGTTGTGCCAAGCCTACAAGTTAAGAAACCAAGAAGGAAACTGCATTTGGATCCAGAAAGTGATGAGAACAAGACTAAAACTGATGAACCCAACAACATCATTCAAGAGACCCACAAATATTAATGAGGTGTGTGAAAACTTGAGAAATTCGGCAGGGTTATCTGGTTTTAAGTTTATCGAGTATGAATCATTGAAGGTAGAAGATAAACATAAGGTTCAGGAAGCTCTCTTAGACATGATGTTTGATTTTAAGTTAACACCTATAGAAATAGGAAGCAATGTGCCGAGTGAGTTGTATGAATTTCTATCTGGAAAGTGGGAATTTTCACTCACAACTGAGAGACAAATAAGAGAAGGCACTTTAGCTCAAGCCATTTCTGAGCTAACCAAAAAACATAGAGAAAAATTTGTTGAAGAATATAAGCATAAATTCATACCTAAACAAAGAGGTTATGCTATTTTGAAAAAATTATATTGAAGGGATAGTACAACAGAGTACTAGAATTTGGAAGGAAATTTTTGGATTGATTGCTCCAAAAGAAAATAAAACTGATGAAGGAACATCTGATCCAAAGGCTAAAGAAATTGAATCCACCCCTGTCCCACAAAAATCAATAGTTCACATTTCTACTGATCCTGAGAAGACTGGAACAAAAGCACAAGGACAAACAGAGACAGTTAACATTGTTGATCTAACTAGTGAGATTCCAATTGATGTGACAATTGATGACTAGCAATCTGAATGTCGAGGGTCAGGATGAGCTGAGGGACTCAACTATTGAATCACCTATTAAGGCAACTGAGGCTGAAGAAGAGAAGAGTACAAAAGAAGAAGAAATAACTCAAAAGAAATCTGAGGATAAGGATGCTCAAGAAGAAGCAAAAAAGGAGAAAACAATTGAACAAGAGGTAATTGTATAGCATTCACCTATTTTAGAGGTTGTAAAATCAGTTCTAGATATTAGTGAGGAGATAAGAGATACTAACAGTGAGCCTAAAGAACAAGAGGCAATGCAAGTGTTGGTTGATCTACCACACTCTGTATCATCAACTCCCACTAGAACTAAGACAGGAAGTATGCCTAATCAGCAGGCAATTTTGACTGAACTAAAAGATGTAATGGTGTCAACTACTGAATCTGGAAAAGGTATTGTAGAAACGAAGTCGAGCACTAGCTCACCTAAATTCAAGAGGAGGAAAGTTATGAGGAAGAAGTCTCCGATTCTAGATGTCACATTAGATTCAAAGTTATTGTGATTCCACCATGGGATCCCAATGTTTTGTCTTATGAACAGATTGAGACTCTTCAGGAGTTACTTAAGAGGAAGAAAAGATAGGAGGAACTGAAAAGGGAGCATAAGCAAAAGCAAGTGTTACATGACATCAAAGAAATATTTTTAAAGTCTTTTGAAATGGAAGATGAAAACCCTCAAGCCCCTATTCTTGAACAGTTAGTTCACATTGTGCAAAAGGTAAATGATGACAATATTGAAGCCAATGAGAAACTATTGCAATGGTCTGAGAGGAAATTTGAAAACAAGGTAGTAGAAAAAATCTTAGGAAAGATTACAGTAAAACAGGTTGAACTTTCTTCGCTAGTAGAAATTTTAGGAGTTGCAAAAAATGTTTATCCTTTGTATAAGAGGTTATCTAATGTTGAATTCTTCACAAAGGATAATCTACAGGCTTTAGAGAAATTGCAACTAGACCTAAATTCAACTGGAAGTTCACTGAGTATGGATTCTAGCACTAGCTCCTTACATTTTAACAGGTTGACTTATGCACAAAGGAGGATAGACAAGCTCATGGGTGAAGATGGTCGGATTAGGACCAAGTTGATTACTATTCAGACAAGTCTGATACCTCATCTGGAGGTCATTCATAAAGAAATTTCATCTGCAAATGAATTGATTAGGAGAGATTCTCATCTCTCCACTGCAGAAAGCTTAGTAAGTCTAGCTACCAAGCTAGAAGTGAAAATAGATGTTATGAAGTTTGTCAAGGACAGTTGGGACTCTGCATTTGAGTCTACCTTACAACTTCATAAATAGTTTTTGGACAAGTATAACTTGACCCCACTATTAATCAATGACAAAAACAAGGGGGAATCTAACAAGACTGACAAGGATACAACATAAGGAGATCAGTTCAAGTATCTATGTATTTTTTTTGAAGGCATGTATACTATGTAAAGTTTTGTATGTAGTATGATGTACATTCCTAGGGGGAGTATAGTGTGTACTTAGGCAACACATTGGATGGAATAAATTGTAATGATAAGTGTGTTTTTGCCACTAATATCAAAGGGGGAGATTGTTAGTCCCTAAGTTTTGTTGATGATTAGTGACCCACACTTATTCATTTACTTAGGAAATTTTAGTTGGTTAATCACTGTGGTCGAGCTAAACATTCAAGGCCGAGCAACATTGCCAAGAAATTTTTAGGTTTCTGAGTTACATGATGCCAAACTGAGTAGAATATTAAGTGCCAAGCGTCAGAGATGTTTAGTGTCGAGCAGAACAGTTTTTGCATACATGTCAGGATTAATTCAAACTTTGATGTAAACGGTTTAGACTAAATTGTATGAGATTTGGGATGACATTTGTACGCATTTAATATTTGTCTACTGAGTTAATTTTGCATTTAATTATTTTATACTATGCATGGCATGGAGCCAATCAGGAAATTAGTATGCATTGGAGGCATAAACAATAGATCTTGATCATTGATCTAGATCTCACTGCCAGATCTGAAAAGATATAATAAGATTGCTCCTAACCCTAAAAGAGAAGTGTGTGTGAGAGAAAGAGAAAAATAGAGAAGGGTTGTGTGTTCATGAGAGATGAACAGTAAGTCATTGTGAGAAGAAGCCTAGATCAAGAAGAATGACAGAGCAGTGATAAGCAGAGTAAAGATGTATCAGATTGAGAGATCACAGAAGGTATTGGAAAGAGCAGATTTGTCATCAGCATCTAAGTGCATAATGAAGGATCACTACTTGGAACATTCTAACAGGTGTATCAGGTTAAATCTCTTAACATGGTGGTTTTAGCAGACCGTTTCAAATCTCTTAGCCAAGTGCTTACTTTACTGTAAGTTGAAATCCTTTAACAAGGTAGATTGTAATGATCTTTAGTTCTTAACAGAACAGACCTTTAACTAGGTAGATTGCATATTGCAATCAAACTCTTGTAGTCCTAACAAGCACACTTTATTGCTGCAGTAGTGAAGATTTTGTGCGTATCATCCCCACCCCAGTTTTACCTATTTGGGTTTCTGGGTTACCAAATTTTGTGTTATGAGTTACATATTTGATGTTATTGATGCTATCTGATGTTAGGTTAAATTCATATATGTATGAATGTGAAAAAATTTGTTTTAAGTGGTTAATTTTTAAGATCTGATTCACCCCCCACCCCCCTCTCAGTATCTTGCTTTCCCATTCTTGTACTTCCAACAATATGCTAGTATATAGGAAGGATACAAGGCTTCACATTTATACTGAGCTTCTAGAATTAGATCTTGATAATCAGCTGATATTATTTGAAGAAAATGATCCAATTATAGTCAGGTATGCTCAACTTTTGGAGTTGGAAAAGGTAAGGGATAAAGCGATGCAGAGAATGGAGTATCAACAACTCCAAACTAAGAAAATATTTGAAAAGAAGGCAAGATCAAGAATTTTTAGAGGAGATATGGTGCTCAAATGGGATGAGCTTAAGAGTGGGCTAGGTAAACATTCCAAGTTTCCTTCTTTCTAGAGTGTACCATTCATAATCACAGAGTTCAAGAAGCATAATGTTTTTTAGCTATCAACAATGGATGATGATGTTTTTCCTATCCAAGTCAATGGGATACACCTCAAACCCTTCTTTCAAGTTTAATATATCTTTGTATTAAGCCTTAGTTTAGGTGTTTCCTATTTTCAATAGTTTTTTTGCATTGTAGTTTAGGTGTTTTCAGTTTTCCCTAAGTCTTGTTCAGTACAAGTTTGTCTAGGTTTTGTCCTAGATGTTCCCTATTTTCAATAAGAGGTTCTAAGTTATTTTGTATTTCAATCTACAAAGTGGAGTTGAGTTGTTTCAAGCTATCCTTACTCAAACACATTTGAACATATGCCTTTTTCAAGTGAAACTTGTTTCACTGTAATAAGGTATACATATAATCATGTTTTCTAAGAATCAGTTTAGGACCCAATGTTCAAAGTGCTTCTGGTTTGTTCAAACTATTTTATTTTTGTCTTAGAAAATAACAATAGAACCAGATAATGCTTTGTATATAGTTAGGTATTATGTCTCAAATTCATAACAATGAAGTTTACCATTATTTCTACAAACCATATAGATAATATCCAGTTAGGTACATAGACTTACCCATCTTTTTCGTGATCGAGGTTAGTGTTTCATGAAAGTTGAGCTAACTGACTCTATGCCCAATGAAGAAGCCTACTAGTTTTCTAATGTCTAACAGGAAGACATCTAGCAGATATCCCCAAGAATGTTACCAAAAATTTTACTTAGGCTCAATCTGGTAGAGCCATCATGCTTTCAAGCAAAAAAAATGTGCATTCTAATTATTCCTACATTTTGTACTTTTCTAAAAAAAGCAATAACTTTGAAACCAAAATTGAATTATTACATTTAATGAAGGAAAGAGCATGACGTATAAATAATATTTTACAAATATTTTCTAAAAATATATTTTTTATACATCAAAGTGTTATATATTTCTCAACACAAGCCGTGAAACTAGCTAAAACAAAATTCATTGAATTTTCAATTTGAAAATCATATATGAATATATGCACATCAAAGGAAGCAAAGAAGTAAGAGAGAAGCCAATCATTTCCTGGATGACTGGGAGGAGTGAAAAGAAGTCTTCAGTAGCTTCTAGCCTTTGAATCCTTGCTTTGATGATTATATTTTTCCATTAGTATGCAAAGGAAATAGTTTTTGAACCGTCGGTACATGATCACCGAAAGAAAGATTTATAGTGCAACCTGACACAGTAGTTAACAGAGGTCATTGAAGATGTTAAGTACAGGGGAACCCGATAGAGGAACCCGACAGACAGATCACTGTGTAAAATGACAAAATAATTCACAGTGTAACCCGACAAACAAGTTTATAGTGAACACTGACAGGTAGACTAAAGAGAAACCTGAGCACTAGTATACCGAGAGATGGTTTTATTCTAAGAAATGTGGATCTGACTTATACATCAGATAAAACACTTAAGTTTTATATTTATCTTTAAAGCATATCTTTAAATCCATTTCTTGAGGGAAAAGTAAAGTAATTGTCATTGTTTTAATCAGTCTAACTGATTGAAAACATGCAAACTAGGAGATCAAGGTCAAGTTGTAAACCTTTGATCATAGAGTTAGCATTGTAAAGCGTGAAACTTATTTAGGTCAAATTCATTGTATAAATATATGTGTAATCAATCAGAACAAGATGATGTGATGATCATTTTAGCCGTAGAGACTTCTATGGATCAGAGACAGAGTTTTATATAGAAGGAAAACAAATGATGAAATCAGTTACCAAGAAAAAGATTCAAGGCTACTAAGAAGAAAAGAGGCATTAATCAGTCACTATAGGTGATACATCATATTATAAACTTTAATGGATCTGTAATCAGCAATTCTAGATTGCATATACTCAGGTCAATAAGTATTTTTTACTACATTCTAACAAGTGTAGCAAATAGAAGAAATCCTTTGAGAAGGTGGATTTAACAATCCTTTTGTAAATCTCTTAACCAAGTTCACAATAAACAGTGTTGCTAAAGCTCTTATCAGAAGTGATTAAACTTACAAGCCTTAATCGGCCCCTTCCATTCTGCGGATAGTGAATTTTTGTGGGTTTCATCCCCACCACGGTTTTTACCTTCTAGCAGGGGTTTTATGCATTACCAAATCTTGTTTCATGTGTCATTATATTTCATGAATTTTTCTATGAATGTTTACATACAAATTAAGTTTATGAATTGCTATTACATGCACAAAGATAGAATAGCACATATGGTCAATAATGCAAGGAATTGATTACTAAAGGATTAAGGTTAATTGACAAAAAGTTTTAAGGGCATTGATTCACCCCTCCCCTCTCAGTACACACCATTCCAATATTCCAACATGCTTCTCATTGTCCTGAACCTGAAAAGATGAGATGAAATGAGTTAGAACATTTTTCTAAGCAAAGATTGTACCCTACCCTACCAATTTGCCTACATAGACATATATAATGGGAATTTGCAAAGAAAATGATTTATTTATAACAAGTTTGGTGTGTGTGTAGTAATAGGTACCTGTCAGTGACATGTGGAAGTAAATTTGGCTCCCACAAGGGTTTGAGCTCAGCATGCCATTGACAGACAAAAACTAGAAAAGTGGATAAAGTGAATATATTAGCAATATCAAAGGGACATGTTATCAAAATGCATGCAACCTTTTATTGTATATAATCAAACATGAGAAAGGGAAAGTGAAGAATAGAATCTCTTTTTTAACAATGAGTAGTTCTACATTCTGAACATAGCTTATCAAACAATGGAGTTGGTCAGATGGATCATAATATTTTCCTAATATACATGACATTCATATTAAATAATGCAAATGAATCAACATGGTTCCATATATAAACAAAGAAATAATTAGCTCAGATAATAAATACAATGCAAGGGAGCATTTGATAATTTCAAATAGTGTGTCATGTTCCAAATAGGTGTATAAGCATCAAAGCATGAGGTACCTTTTGTCAAGGCAATGACATGCAGGGGAATTGGTGAGAGAGAAGGTTTTCCACATATTTCTACACGTGATACAAGACTGGGAGAGCTTGTGAATATAATTGTATCTAATTTACAAATGATGCTTCAAAATCAGTCAAAAATGCAATAACAATGTCATGAAGATCAAGATAATAGAAGTGCAGATCTACGAAAATACAGATTTAGATTTAGAGCTCAAAGTTTTAAAGTTGAAGTGTTTATAGGGTTCTTGTTTCCATTGTTTTTTTTGTTGCACATAAACTAGAATCTAGGGCTAGTGCTTTCATGTTTTAAGCTATTCTCATAGTTCTATCAAGGCAACAAGCTCTTGTGGTGGTATTTCATTCATAGAAAGAAGATGATTATCATAAGTCCAAAATTAGAAAACATGATGACAAAATGTTGCAAAAAATAAGAGTGGGGAATAAATTACAATTTTGAGATCTTCCAAATAAAAGAATTGTGAAACATATATATGCACCTATAGGTTAAATAATGAATTCCATCATGGGTTTTAAAAAATATGAAAATTTCCAGGAATGCAAATAATAATAGAGAAATACTCACCAAAGATTGAAATCTAAAGGAGATGGCTCGAAGCTGTAATTTTTTATTCTTCAAGTTCAAGCACCGTGTATGCACATTTTCTCATCAAACCCTCATCATGTCGGTGCTTTCTCAGTAGTAACCCCAAAACATTAAAATGAGAATAAAGATGAGTTTTTTTTTAGGGCTTCCTATTAACCCTAGAAGCTTCGAGCTTCTTTGAAGACTTTTATGGGATTCAATCAAAAATTCTTTGTCAAAATAATCTCTATGGCCCATGGGTATATTTCCTTGGGCAATATTTTGTAAACATTGATCTTATTTAAATGCCTTAGGTCTATAGTAAGTGTCGACAACTTGGATAGGTAAGGTAGGGTGTAGGATATTAAATTTGAATTTAGTAATTTATATTATTAGGTATATTTTATACTTGGTAAAATTTATTGATTTAATTTTATTATTTTATTGCCTTTCTTTATTATATTTTTTAGCTAATTTTTATGTGTTGAATATTTATTGAACATATGATAATTAATTAAGAATATTGGCAAATGGGGGAATGTCTTATTTTGCATAAGTATTGTTGTGTAACAAATGAAGTCAAAGGCATTCCTACAAGCCTTCATTTATTTTGTTATTTTTTACATGCAAAATGGGTGAAGTTGGTGATGTTGGTCAACATAGAGGGCATATTGGTTTTCCCCATGTGCCTTTTACTTAGTATCATGGAGGGATAAGGATGTATTATTAAAGAGATTTTTTCTTGGAGGTTGTTTTATCGGTTTGAAAACATGAGGAAGGAATATAGGATTCTTGGAGGAGATTTAGGGAGGGTCAGTTTTGACTTTTCCAGAGCCTTTTGAGGAGCATTGATTGAGTGTTGGAGCATTTAAAGGGTAGTTTTGATTATTTTTCGAGGTGGTTATGGCATGAGGTGACCTTTTCCATGTTGGTAACTTCTTTTTTTGGGGTTGGAGGTCCTATTTTTAGGCCTATTTTTCTGCATCTGACCCAAGGTGGTTGATTTTGTTGTACTAAATGGGTTTTGAACCCATTTTTCAGGGGGTTCCACTTTATGAAATAGTTTTTATTGGAGTGATTTTTGAAGTCCTCTTGATAGTTTATAGATATTGTTTGTAGCTCATTTTCATTAATGTACCTACAAAAGAACCTTGAAGCTTGAATAAAGAATGCAATTTTTGGAGGCCTATTTTGAGTTTACTCTATTGTATGCATGCACTGATTTTGATGTTTTCTTTTAATGATTTATTACTGAATCCTTTAATTTTATGTCTCAGAGTGGAATCTATAAGTGAATAGTTCTCATTTCATATAGGTTGTAGGTTGTGAACTATAGTTCACCTAATCTAGTTAATTGTGAAAATTTCTATTCCTTTTAACTTGTGTTATGAACTCATAATCCTTCCTGTAAAACATTTACATGTGGAGTGTTTAGGAATAAATTTTGTGTCAATCTTTGAGCTGTGTCTTATTCTAAAATCTCCATTGTGTTCAGGTCAGAAGTATATTCATATAAGATTTAGTGCATCACCTTACTATTCAAAGTTCCTTTAGTATTTTAAGTTCATGTTAAAAATTTCTTATCCTTTTTCCAGACAAGTATTTTATTTTATATTAAGTTTTTAGGTGAAGCATCATATATGAACTAACCTAGAACCCATAGATTCAATCCCATTTTGAGTAACCCAATACTCAAGAGTGTTTCCATGTTCCTCCAAGAAGTTAAGTTATTGAGAGCTTAGCAGGGTGCATTTTTTAGAGTTAACAATTTTATAACAAAGGGATTATCCAGAAGAAGACAAAGAAGAAAAAAATATTTAAGAAATAGAACCGAAAGCCATTGTGAAGACACTTGCTAGATATGTTCAAAAGAATCACTCAAAAATATTAGATAATTGGTGATAATGATAAGGGTGTTCAAACAAGGTGGAGGATTTCCAAATTACAAGAATAGGTAAATTGATGTTTTCTATCAGTTATTGAACCCAAGAACTATGTTCAAGAGAGCAAGGAAGAGAGATGGATTAAAGAAATGAAAGAGGAGCTGAATTAAATAGAGAAAAATGAAACTTGGGAACTTGTACCTAGACCGGTGGAAAAGAATATGATAGGGACCAAATGGGTATTATAAAAAAAGCTAAATGAAAAAAGGAAAAGTTATAAGAAACAAGGTTAGAATGGTGTATAAAGGTTATTCACAAGTTGAATGGATTACCTTTGAAGAAACTTTTGATTTGGTGGCTAGGATGGAAGCTATAAGGATGTTTCTTGATTTTTTTGCTTTCAAGAATTTCAAGGTATATCAAATGGATGTAAAATCAACCTTTTTTAATGCAGAACTTGAAGAAGTGTATATAGAGTAACTAGAAGGTTTGAAGATTTTAGAAAAAACTTGATATGGTATGAAGACTAAAGAAGGCACTCTATGGGCTGAAACAGGCACTTAGGGCATAGTATGCAAGATTGGATAAATACTTGATACAACAATAAATGAAGAAAGAAACTGTTGATAGTAATCTATATTTCAAAATAGAAGGTGATATAATGTTGATAGTTATAGCACATGTTGATGACATCATATTTGGTGAAGAGGATGAATTGTGTTACAAGTTTGCTGCAAAAATGCAAAAATAATTTGAAATGTCAATGACTAGTGAGTTGTCATTCTTTCTTAGGCTACAAGTTAGTCAGTCTATTGATGGAACTTTTATTTCTTAGAGTAAATATGAAGGATATGTTGAAGAAGTTTGGTATGAGTGATTGCAAATTTTTTGCAACTCCTATGAATGTTGGCTACAAGTTAAGAAAGAATGATGAGTCTCCAAAAGTATATCAAACAAAGTATAGATCAATGATTGGTGGATTATTATACCTAATTGCTTCTAGACCAAACATTATGCAGGTTGTGTGTTTGGTTTCCATATTTCAGGCTACACCAAAGATTACCCATGAGAAAGTTGTGAAAATAATTTTTAGATATTTAAGGGGAATAGAGGATTATGGTTTATGGTACAAAAAGGAAGGAAACTTAATGTTGCAGGCCTTTACTCACTAACACATTTGACTACAAAATCTGATGAAACTTTCTGACAAAAGTCCAATAATTAATTATATCATCAAGTGCCTATGAAATTTTTTTTAAAAATAATAATTATGCTCGATGTTCATCGAAATTGTGACACTCCTCAATTTTTGTCTCTATTTTGACGTACACTAATGATTTTCATATTTGTTTCATGTCATCTCTTATTTTTGTCTTTATGATTTTTGTCTCTATTTCATGCCACATTAATGTTTGGGCCGACAAGTATATGGTAATTGTGAATGAGATATTTCAAAACTATTATAAAATCTTCCAATTCAAGGACTTGGAGTTAGATTTACTGATTTCTCACAAATGCACTGTTGAAAATTTCTTAAAATCTAATTCTTTTAATGTCGAAGTTCTTCATTGCTTGAAAGGAACCAAGTGACTATTGTTTCAAGTGAGTGTTTGATTCCGTAAATGTTCTTGGAAGTTCTAATGGGATTCTAATCAAAGGTGATCAAAGACAGGAAATGGTATATAAAAGTGTCTGAAAGTCTAATATTGAAGGCCTTTAGGATTTGGATTTGTCATTGATCATTAAAATATGATCATGACTTAATGTCTTTTGTTGAATTTAGTTTAATTTTGTAGTAGAGTTCTATGACAGGGAGGTCCTTGGTTTGAGAATATCTTTTCAAGAGTCCAAGAAGGGCATGTGGATGACCCCTAGGTTTATTGAACCTTACAACTATTATTAAGATTCTTTGTGTGAAGTGTTATGTGAGAGAAGTAGAAAAATCATGTTAGATAATATTAGTGCAGAACAAGATTCAGAGACACTTGCTAGATTATGGACTAGAATGAAAAGAAAGGGTGATGGGAAATTTTATTGTCCTTGCAATGATTGCAAGGGCTTGAAGAGGAGAAGAATTTTAATTTCAAAAAATAAGAAACATTGTAGGGAGCATGGTCATGTTGAATGGGGGAATGATTATCATTCATTGGTAAGTTGTTCATTATGTCTTTATATTGATTGAATTTGTAAATATTTATATCATTTTAACATTTTTATAAATAAAAAATCACTAGATCATGATTATGGTTTATTTTTGTTGATCATTATTATAAAGGTGGTGCACCCAATCACATGATATTTATTATCACATCCAAGAGAATGTGGTTTTGTAACTGGAGGAATAGGCAGTTGTGAATGTTAGTAATAACTGAGAGGAGGGGTGAATTAGTGGCCTCAAAAATTAATCCTTAAATCAACCCTTAAAATTTATAACCACAAATTATGTCTCAAGTTATCTTCCATCCTACAAGATGAATGCCTTGAAATACTTATATCAATTTACTACTTGTCAAATTTATTTTTTAAACCTTCTTTTGTATGTTTACCGACAAGCAGTCGTCTATTTACCGAAACATAGTAAATATGCAGAGTATGCCAATCAATCCAGAACTGTATATGTGAAATGTAAAGTAGTAAAGAAATCAAACATAAACACATGACACATGGATTTTTAATGTGGAAACCCTGTTAGGGGAAAAACCACTAGGACCGGTACCCCAAATTTTCACTCTTCTAAAGCGAGCCCTGTTAAGAGCCAACCCTGTTAAAGGTTACAAACACACTGTTAGGTGTGACCTTGTTAGAGGATTTAAAAGATATTTTGTCACCTAGTATCTGGAAACTAATGCTACCATCCTTGATCAAACACTCACTTGGCCTGTCAATAGGTATCGGACATATCCAATGCTACTTTCATGATCAAACTTTTTGATACTCCTTGGGATGTATCTCAATTGTAAAAGACTTTTAAGTCCTACTCGGTTAAGAGACTTGATGCTTCAATGGTTAAACTAAAACACTAATGATCTATTCATACATACAACTCAATTGCATATTTTTAGATCTATTGTAAGTCCATTACCTCTCTGATCAATATAATCAAATTTATACTTTTGCTCCATATTGTTATGCTCTATGATGTTGTCTCACTGTTCATCGGTGTTTGTAGAATCTAGCTATTTCCTCAGCTTGTTGATTAGGATTAAATGAAGACTTTCTTCTCCTTCAGATTTTCTTTAGAATCTTTCCTCTTCTCTTGTTCACCCCACACATTCCCCATTCGTAATGAATTGGGTGTGTCTCTATATAGACATGTTTTACCTTTTCTTTGCTTTCTTGATTCTTGGCATGATCCATAATTCTCACCAATAGATTTACAAGAAAACTTTAGTTTTATCTCAAATAGATCTTCTAAGTTCTTGCTAACTAGAAAAATTACATTTAAAACAATTACTTATCCCAGGCTTTATCTAGATGATTAAAACAATGATAAGGATCAGTTAAGTCTATCTTTATCTCTTGACAGCTAAGCATTTTGTCATTTTCTAAACTCTATGTTATGTCGGTCAACACTTCAATTAGTTATCGGTGATAACTGACTCTTCCATCGATGTGACTTCAGTTTTTATCAGGATCTCCATCCTTGACTTTTCCGTCGAGCAACACTAAAATTCTGTCCGTCGGGTTACACTTTGTTTTTCTCGTCGGGCAACACTATAACTCTACTGCGTCAGTAATGCTATGTATTTTCTTGTCAAGCAACACTGTCACTCTGCTCTTTTACTCTAGCTACTGGTGTGCAATCTATTGGTGTATACATTCACTTAGTGAATACTTGACTTATATGCATTACTGATAGCATATCCTTTGATTCCTTGGTTCTTTGAAGTCTTTTGC
>MU226210.1:2762330-2776297 GCA_018584345.1 Thuja plicata
ACATGTCATCAATCTCTCCCTTTGGCATTGATGGCAACATACTACATTATCATACTATACTATTGCTAATACAATATGAAATATACAGTTTCATCAAGCTTTTCTAATGTAACTAATACAAATGTCTGGCTATTGGTAAGCTCAAATAGCTTTGATTTGATTCTTGGAACTTTATTTCTATCTTCAATCCCTTCACTGGATAGATGTAGAATATTTCTTTCTCTGACGTGATGTTTTCATCTTCTGTGTCAAACTCTCTCCCTTTGACTGTTCTCCTTTCTTGTGATGTCTTTTGTCAACAATTATTTCCTTTGTGTGTACTCTCCCTTGTTACAATTATCCCTTTGGATACTTTGATGGATATAATCTCTCCCTGAGTTGATAATGGATATAATCTCTCCCTTTATCAGTATGATTATGAAAATGAGATAACTATCTCTCTATGAAAACAATGCCAAACATCTTTTCAAACAAATATTTGATAGTGATGCCAAATGGATCCTTTCTATCCTTAATATATTCCCTAAATTTCTCAATCCATCGGTAATAACTCTGGTGCTAAGAGTAGATAATACCTTGCTGTGTATAGATGTATCTTTGTAGTCCATCTCTCTGCTTGCATCAACATGAATGATATGCTGATAATATGCAGGCTGATGCAGCCTTCTAGTCATCTTACTGACCAATAGACAAGGGCTTGACCCCTAGTCTCTTTCTCAAGTACTCAAATACATCCTTGGGCAGTGGCTTCGTGAAGATATCGGCCAATTTTTCATTTGATTGCACATACTCAAGTATCACCTCCTTTGCCTGAACTTGTTCTCTCAAATAATGATACTTGATGGCAATATGCTTTGTTTTAGCATGCGTGACTGGATTCTTGGAAATTTTTATTACACTAGTATTGTCACAATATATAATTACTAGTTCTAGAATTTGCATATGCATACCTTTCAGTAACTATTTGATCCATGCCATATTTGATCAGTTTGCAGCAGCAGCAACATAGTCTACTTTTGCAGTTGATTGGGAGATGCATCCTTGCTTATCCATGTGACAAGCCTTTCACCCATAAAGAATTCTCCTCTAGTTGTGCTCTTCTGGTCATCAATATTTCCAGCCCAATCAGCGTTGGTAAAGACCTTAAGTTCAAATTTTCCTTCTCTTCTATACCATAAACCATAATCCTTGGTATTCTTCAGATATCTTAGTATTCTTTTCACAGTAGTCATATGTGATTCTCTAGGATTAGCAGAAAATCTAGCAACTATTCCTACTGCATGTGCAATATATGGTCTAGTATGTACAACATAAATGAGTTTTCCAATCATTTATCTATACAAAGTCTAATTTACCTCTGATGAATTGTCCTTCTTTGTCAGCTTACATCCAGTTTCCATTGGTGTTCCAACTGGTTTAGATTCTTCCATCTTGAATATTTTCAGTACTTCTTTGATGTACTTGGATTTTGTAATGAAAATACCTTCATCTTGTTGCATGATCTGCAGACCAAGAAAGAACTTGATCTCTCCAAACATAGACATCTCAAACTCTTTGCTCATTTCTTTTGCAAATAATTTGCATAACATATCATTGTCTCCAAATATGATGTCATCAACAAATATCTCAGCAATCAAAATGTTAGTATCAATATCTTCCTTCAATTAAAGATTATTGTTTTCACTAGTACTTACAAATCCAATACTTATAGGATAGGAATGAAGTCTTTCATACCAGGCTCGGGGTGCTTGTTTTAATCCATACAAGGCTTTGTGTAGCCTACATACCATGTTTCTCTTGTCTGGATCAACAAACCCTTATGATTTCTCAATGTACACCTCTTCCTCAAGTATTTTATTTAGGAATGCAGACTTGACATCCATTTGGTATACCTTGAAGCCTTTATATGCAGCATAAGAAAACAATATTCATACTCCTAGCCTAGAAATTGGTGCAAAGGTATCTCCATAGTCAATCCCTTTTTCTTGTGTATACCCTTTGCATACTAGTCTTGCTTTATTTCTTGTTACTTCTCCATTCTCATTCAGCTTATTCCTAAATATATATTTTGTAACAATGACATTCTTGTCATCTAGTCTAGGTACAAGTGTACATGTCTTATTTTTCTCTATCTTCTCAATCTCCTCATTCATAGAACTTATACATTCATCATTATCTAGTGCAGCATTGATAGATTTGGGCTCAAAATCACAAATAAGACATCTTGTATTTAGAGACTTACTTCTAGTTCTCATACCATCTTTCTTATCTCCAATGATCTAGTTCTATGGATGGTTCCTTCTAACATATCTGGAAAGTACAAGTTTAGCTCTTTGTCTGTCAGCTTGATCATCATTTTTTCATTCATTCTATTCTCCATCACTTTGTGCAATATCTTGAGCAATATCCTAATTGTCGGTATTTGCAGTCTGATGCTTGAGTGCAATGATCTGTTACTTGGGAGCTCTACATTGTTGGTCAAGTAGAGTATCAGGTTCCTGATTGTAAGTAAACCTATTGTATTCCTCTGGCTCTTTAGTACTTTCTTTTTTATTCTTTTCTACAAATTCATCTATCTTTACATTTGCACTTTCAACGATTTTGTTAGACACTTTATTGAGACATTTATAAGCCTTGCTCTTGGTGGAATACCCTAGAAAGATTCCCTCATCACTCTTGGAGTCATGTTTTCCATTTCTATCATCTTTTAAGATATAACATTGACTGCCAGAAATTTTGAAATACCTTACATTGGGTGTGTATCCATACTAAAGCTCATATGGTGTCTTTCTTCAATTGTGCTCTATTTAATGTATAAACAATAGTACTGACAGCTTCTCTCCATAAGATTTGGGTGATGCCTTTCTCTACCATCAGTGTCCTTGCACAATCAATGATGAAGTTGTTCCTTCTTTAAACAATACCATTTTGTTGTGGTGTTCTCGGTGCAGATACCTGCCTTTTGATTCCATTCCCATTACAAAAGTTAGTGAATTCATCTGAAATAAATTCCCCTCCTCTATCTGATCTTAAGCATTTTAACTCCTTACCACTTTTCTTTTCTACCATTACTTTGTACCATTTAAACATCTTAAATGCTTCTAATTTATCTTTTAGAAACATGACTGTCATCATTCTAGAGTAATCATCAACAAAGAGAATGAAATATCTATCTCCATAATAAATCTTTATCCTCATTGGTCCACATAAATCAGTATGGACTAATTCTAGAATTGCATCAAATGTATGGTTATTCTTTTGAAACTAGACTTTGTCATCTTACCTTTTTGACAATTCTTACAGATGATGTAGTCGAGCTTAGTCATTGTCGGTAAGCCTTTGAAATTTCTCTTTTTTCTTATCTTTATCATGTTGTCAAGGTTCACATGACACAATCTTTTGTGCCACAACCATATGTCTTCATTTGTAGAAATCAAACAAGTGGTGTCAGTATCATTAAGATAGAATAAGTTACCTTTTGTTTGCTCACTGGTACCAATCAAATTTCCTGACTTATTGAAGATCTTTGCCTTCTTATTCTCAAATGCTACTTTGTGACCTGAATTATTCAAATGAGAAACACTCAATAGATTGTAATTCAATCTATTTACCCAATAAGCATTTTCACATTTTATCTGGTTATTCAACATTATAGTTCCTCTACCTTCAACTAGACAAGGTGTGTCATTACCCATTCTTACCGAACCACCTTTATAGTATTCAAAAGTCTCAAAATTTTTCTTATCACCGGTCATATGGTGAGTGCAGCCACTATCTATGATCTAGACATCATTTTTACTAACTTTAGATATGAGTGCAGTTTCTACATACCTTTCTTCATCATCATCTGTATCATATTTTACTGCTACAAACACCATCTCGATGTCTTCATCTAATTCAGTGTCAGTATTTTCATCTTTGCATTTAGCTAGGTAACTGGCCTTCTTTCCTTTGTCCTTGTATTCTCAGGTTTCTTTTCTTTCTGATTGTCGGTAGCTTATGTAATCACCTCTATCAGACTTCTTCTCAAATGTTGTCATTACTTTTGTCATCTTTTCTTCTGTTAGGACATCTTGCAGCAAAGTGTCCAATCTCTTTACAATTAAAACAAACAAGTGATAATTTACCTTTGTATTTACCTTTGCCTCTATGCATTCTTCTAGCCATAAGTGCTTCAATTTCATCAAGATCATCCTCTTCACTTTCACTATCACTATCTTTTCTCATAGTGTTTTTATGACTTGATTTACTTATTCTCATAGAAGTTTTGAATGCAGACTCTATATTTGGTAAGACACTATTATCAATTTTATTCATCTCAAATGAAACCAGTCTTCCAATCAACTTGTCTAGAGTAACATTTCTATTTTCTACTGCTTTCATTTCTTGAATGGCAGATACTCTAATAGAATAAGTAGGTAGTAAGGTTCTTAGAATTTTACTTACCACTGTATCTTCTTCTAGTACACCTCCAACTCCTCAGATAGCATTAACTACCTCTTTGATTCGTGTGTTGTACTGTGTGATGTTTTCACCTTCTTTCATTTTTAGATCATCAAACTTTCCTCTAAGGCTTTCTGGCTTGGCTCTCAAAACATTCTTGTCACCACCATGTACAAGCATTAATTTATCCCACATCTGCTTTGCATTCTTGCAGGTTTTGACATCTTCAAATTCAGCATCAAAGAGTGAGGAAGCAGGGTCTATCATCATGTAGTTGTGTTCATTCTTTTCTCTCAATTGTTTAATTGTTGGTTCTACTATGGGTAACACAAATTCAATATCTAATTATTGAGTAACATCATAACCAATACCCGATAAGTGGAGTCTTATTATGCTCTACCATGAAGCAAATTATCTTTGTTCAACTTGGGCACATCTCGTCTGTTCATATTGTGATCTTTAGCTTAGGTCTTGAAACCTTCCTTCTAAGCACACAACCTCTGATACCAATTGTTAGTAATAACTGAGAGGGGGGGGTGAATTAGTGGCCTCAAAAATTAATCCTTAAGTCAACCCTTAAAATTTATAACCACAAATTGTGTTTCAAGTTATCTTCTATCCTACAAGATGGATGCCTTGAAAAACTTATATCAATTTACTACTTGTTGGATTGATTTGTAAAACCTTCTTCTGTATGTTTACCGATAAGCAGTCATCTATTTACCAAAACACAATAAATATGCAGAGTATACCAATCAATCCAGAATTGTATATGTGAAATGTAAAATAGTAAAGAATTCAAACATAAACACATGACACATGGATTTTTAGTGTGGAAACCCTGTTAGGGTAAAACCACTGGGACCGGTACCCCAAATTTTCACTCTTCATAAGTGAGCCCTGTTAAGAGCCAACCCTGTTAAAGGTTACAAACACACTGTTAGGTGTGACCTTGTTAGAGGATTTTAAAGATAGTTTGTCACCTAGTATCTGGCATCTAATGCTGCCATCCTTGATCAAACACTCACTTGGCCTATCAATAGGTATCAGGCATATCCAATACTACTTTCATGATCAAAATTTTTGATACTCCTTGGGATGTATCTCAATTGTAAAATACTTTTAAGTCCTTCTTGGTTAAGAAACTTGATGCTTCAATGGCTAAACTGGAACACTAATGATCTATTCATACATACAACTCAATTGCATATTTTTAGATCTATTTTAAGTCCATTACCTCTCTGATCAATATAATCAAATTTATACCTTTGCTCCATAATGTTCTGCTCTGTGATGTTGTCTCACTATTCGTCGGTGTCTGCAGAATCTATCTCTTTCCTCAGCTTCTTGATCAGGACTGAATGAAGACTTTCTTCTCCTTCAGATTTTCTTTAGCATCTTTCCTCTTCTCTTGTTCACCCCACACATTCCCCATTCGTAATGAATTGGGTTTGTCTCTATATAGACATGTTTTACCTTTTCTTTTCCTTCTTGATTCTTGGCATGATCAACAATTCTCTCCAATAGATTTAAAGAAAACTCCAGTTTTATCTCAAAGAGATCTTCTTGTCAACTGGAAAAATCAACTTTAAAACAATTACTTATCTTCGGCTAAGCATTTTGTCATTTTCTAAACTCTCTGTTCTATCAGTCAAAATTTTAGTTAGTCATCGGTGATAACTCACTGTTTCATCGGTGTGACTTCAGTTGGCAATGGGATCTCCATCCTTGACTTTTCCATCGGGCAACACTGAAATTTTGTCTGTTGGGTTACACTATGGTTTTTCTTGTCAGGAAACATGGTAACTCTACTCTATCGGTAAGGCTATGTATTTTCTCGTCAGGCAACACTGTGACTCTGCTCTTTTACTCTGACCATCGGTGTGCACTCCATCGGTGTATACAGTCACTTACTAAATACTTGACTTATATGCATTATTGATAGCATAGCCTTTGATTCCTTGGTTCTTTGAAGTTTTTTGTAGTATTTCCATGACCATACAGATTATATTAACTAATTGAATGCCTTGCATGATCATCAACTTAACATCTTCAAACATTCAATCAGTTACATGTCATCAGTGGATATCAAAGATGAATTTAATGATCCTATGGAAGAATATGATCATGTGCCAGAAAACATAGTTGAATATAATGCTAAACATACATTGATCCATGACACATTTAGTGGCGCAACTGATCATGATGATTGAGATGACTTTATTGATGTTCATTATTTACCTATACTTGAGAAGGCATGCGAGCCCCTTTATGAAGGCTCCCAAACAACTCTTCAATCCGTTGTATTGTTTCTGGTGAACTTGAAGGTTTTGAATGGTTTATCCAACGTAGCAATCTAACGGATGTTAAGGTATGCCATATATGTCATCTTTATTCATATATTTTTATTGTTAGTTCATCACTAGTAAATGAAGGATGAAATATGTACCATTAATATTCTTTATATTAAGAAATTATATTTTGTTATAGATTGATAGGTGAATTTTTGTTACCACCATCAAATATTTTATGTCACTCATACCACTATTTATCTTCCATTATGAAATATATTGGAATGGAGTATCAATCAATAGATGTATGTCCCAATGATCATATTATATATCATAAATGACATGAATTTGAAACAAAAAGCCCAGAATGTCATATCAGTAGATATTGAACAGATCAACTAAAAAAAAAGGTGCCTCACAAGGTTCTTCATGATATTCTAATTATTCCTCGTATGTAATGATTATTTAGGTGCAAAATATTTGCACAATTTATGGAGTACCATGCACAGAATAGAAGTGATGATGAAATTTTCTAAATTCCTGTGGATGGTTCTTCATTTAGGGACATGGAGGAAAAATTTCCACACTTTAAAGAAGATCCTCGTAATCTCATGCTTTCATTGGCAAGGGATGGTGTCAATCCATTTAGAGAGATGAGATCTATTTGTTAGGATTAAGAAATACTGAGAGGGGGGTGAATCAGTATTGTAGCACTTTATTTTAAAACTTAACAAATTCAAACTTGACCATGCAATTACTAAAATAAGGAGAACATACACATAAATAAAAACAACTCATAATACCATGATTTGTTAACGAGGAAACCATGGCCAAGGGAAATCCTTGGTAGGGATGATACCCACAAATAATTCACTAAGGGTATAATGTCCCTTTTAGGAGTCCTAGCCATGTTAGGGGTTGAATATTACATTTAGTAAAAATCCATGTTAAATGATAGAAACCCTGTTAAAGGTAATACAAGGATCTCACTGCTCTTATAATCCAAAACTTCCTTTACAATGATTTATCACAAAGTGAACTATATAAGAATATTCTATTCTTAAGTAGTCCTAGTTATAGCTCACAATATCCTCTAATAATTCTGACATCACAATGCGTCTATCTATTCCACACATGTCTTCACATCTCAAAACATCTTCACATATATATTCGATCTTATAACCTTTCCAGTCGGCTCACAAATACATCACAAAATGATTCCAACACATAATCAAATTTAAAATACATAGTTGGAGATCATATATCAACAAAGATAGGGTAGGATCCAAACCAATTCCAAAGTAGCACTTTTGGAATCCTTATGTTACTCCCTTAAACATCGCGACCACTCATTTTCCCTATTACACTGCAACATTGTCTTTGCATAACCATATCAAGTTGTAAATCTCTCTAATAAACTCCAAAATAAAAGAAACCTTAACCAAAGGTATACTACATCCCAAAATACATTTCTTTAACCTCTCAT
This sequence comes from Thuja plicata, assembly GCA_018584345.1. Classification (NCBI taxonomy): domain Eukaryota; kingdom Viridiplantae; phylum Streptophyta; class Pinopsida; order Cupressales; family Cupressaceae; genus Thuja; species Thuja plicata. Next base: position 2,770,551 of record MU226210.1, read on the forward strand.
GACTTAATTTGTTACATATTGTGCTCGCTAGGAAAAACTATGCAACTATACCCTATCAATTGCTTCCTTGACTTAGTCATTTTTCCAAATAGAATATCCAAAATTGGATTGTACTCTAAGCGACCATTCCAATAATTAGTGTTTCCATAAATGACAACCACTATGCTATACTCAATAGGCCACTTGCCAACAATCTCCCCCTTTGGAATTTATGACAACACTTAGAGAAAAATGACTAACTATCTAATTCCAAACTACTGACTATACATTACATCTATACATTAAATTTTTCATACTACACTTGTTACTCCCCCTTTGACATCAATGTAAAATTTATACTAAAAAAATTAACTATATACACATTAAAATTGTGGAGATGCTCACTAAAAAATCATACCATATAAAGTATATGTTTAAAAGAGGTTTCCAATATCTTTGTATTTTTTTACCATGTCTTCTCCAAGCTCTGACCAACATGAATAAGGTCATTCAAATCAAAGGATGAGATATTTTCATCCTTTAGTACTGTAGGTAGATCTTCATCAAGGGAATTCTTCACTTTCTCCATTTCCTCAAGATGTTTCTCTAGAATTGATAGTTTAGGAATAAGCATACTCCTCAACATAGAAAATATCTTGAACACTCTTGACTTCTCAATTTCAAGAACAATGATTTTTTCCACTACCTTGGATACTTCCTTATCTATCTTTGTAATAGATTGTGAGGAGGACCCACAATTCTTCACCAATTCATCCAATGTCTTCTCATCATTATGGATTGTATCCACCACATTTTGTACATGCTTAGAACGGTTTATGCAATAGTTGTATATTTTCTTTCCATGCTTGATGCAAGACCTAATACCAGAGATAGTGGTGTCTAATATAATTATATCCCACTTTAATGACTGGTATATCTCATCTAACTTCTTCACCATGTAATCCCTGTCAACTTTCATAGCTACGACCTTCTTCAAAGAAGTAAAGTGAATATCAAATTCATCAAGGACTTTTTTTAGATTATCCACTAGATGATTTCCATGAAAGGTGAAAGGTATGGGTAGAATATTGTTGATTATATCTATTTCCTTGTCCAATAACTTTTTCTTTTTCTCTATCCTTTGTTTTGATCCCTCCTTAGCCTTAAAAAAGGATATGAATTACAACTTCATTAATTTATCCTCATCCATGCCATCAACATTAGTGTTCAAAGGTTTATTATCACTTTCCAATAGTAGAGTTGAAGAAACAAGAATGGATACATTTGTTTATTGCTCAGCTCAACCTCAATTTCAGCTTCCTTCTTTACCTCAACCATACTTTATTTAATTTATTCCTTAGTGCCTTGATCTTTTTCCTCAATATCTCCTTTCATTTCTCCCCCAGTCAATGTGCCAAGATTGACCGTACTCTATTCATTGTTGTCATCTAATTTAGTAACAATAACAACATTTCCTTGAAAAGGGTCACCAATATCATGGGAAGTATCCAAAGACACATGCACACCTGCTACAAATAAATCAGGTTGCTTAACTGTAATGTAGAACTTATTACTATCATCTTCATTCTTAGATGAGTCAATGTGTACTTGTGTAGATTTATAAGACTCTCCTTTCAGAATGGTTTTGAGCTTAGTAGCCTTGTTCTTAGGAGGTGAAGGATTTTCAGGTTCAGTTTCCATTAATACCTTATCAATATCCTTGTTAGTTTCCTCTATTACTTCATCATATTTTCTCCCCATAATCTTTATCAATATTGTTTTTACTCTCAGTAGGGGCTTAATGAATTTCATTATTCTCTCATGATCATCAAATGAAACAACAAGTAGCATATCTTCTATGGATTTCACCCTTATCTAATCATCTTATTTAAGTGCTAACATCTTCCTTACTTCCAATTTATCATATAAGTCCTTAGGAATACTACCTTCCAATTCAAGTGGCTTTTTTTTTAAACACTAGCATGTGATTAATGACAATGTCTTCAATCAAAATTTTATCATTTTCATTATACCTCTCATCGTATTTAGGAAATTGATTTAGCTTTCCTTGATCAACTATCCTCTTTTCCAATATCTTCATATCAGGTTTCCAAAGTTTTCTCTCGGTTGGTTTATCTTGTGTTATCACTTTTCTTTCCTTCTCATTTTTTTCCTCTTCAATCTTCTTTTCTTATTTTTTCTCCACTCTTGTCTCCTGCCTTTTAGGAGGTGAATTTTGTTTATATGACCTTGTTATTCTCACAAAAAAATTTCTTTTCTTTTCTATTTCAGTCATTCTTGTTCTCTACGATGACCTTTTAGGTTTTGTAGGGGTGCTATCATGTACAATGACCATAGTAGGAGGTGAATCAGAAACCTCTACAACTTCTCGAGGTGTAAGTGTTACAAGATCAGTGCTCACCAACCTAGAATATATGTTTTCTATCTTCTTTATTACCTCTTTCATATCATCTTAATTTATACCTTCCTTCTCTACAATATTATCAACCATTTTCTCAATCTTTCTTTTTCTTGCTGCCCTAGTTTGTTCATCTTTGATTTTGGTAGACTTTTCTTCAAAGGTGCCCCATCTTTCTTCAATGGAATCAATCTCAAAAGATATAATATGTTCTACTTTCATAGTGATAACTTCTACACTGACCTCATAACCCATAGGGTAAGACCATTTCTTCCTCATTTCTACTTCTTTGAAGAATACATAATTAGTTTCAACCATGAAATAGATTGTATCTTTATACTTATCAACCATTGCTTCAAGAATTTTCATTCTTTCCTTCATTTCCTTTTAAAGAATATTGAACATGCCAAAGAGTTCTTTATCCACCCATGTACTATTTTTTCTTCTATAGTTTCTTCTCACTTGAATACTTGTAGATTCACTGTCTTTCCATGCCCTAGGGTGTAGTCCAAGAAACTTGTGTACAATATGATTGTAGATATGTATCAGTAGAGATCCAAATATGAAAGATTTTGATTTTGAGTGCTTGATTTGTTTAACATTCTCTAGGAATTGTTTTCTGAGTACTTCACATAAGTTGTATCACACATTTTCCTTCGCCATCTTATATGGCATCATTAATACACCTGCAGAAGCAAAATTATGTTGGCTGCTATAATGAGTTTGTATCCCAAAATAATTGAAATCAATCTTACATCTTGTTGAAAGATGCTAGAAATTTTCATTTCCCTCTTGTCCCACTTCGAATGTGTTACTATTTTAAGATTCTTCTTTGTGTTCTTTTCCACAGTAGGGATAATGTCAATATTATCCAATCCAGTCACATCATGAATCAACTCACTGGAAATCTTAACAGGATGCTCTCCTATCCATAGAAACTGGTCATGGAATCTACTAAGAATGATCTTGATCCATTCTTCTTCATTGAACTCGTAGATTTTTGTCAATCACATGATGTTGAGGTTCCGTAAATGAGCGAACTCATCCTTTATCATGTCTTTCATATCCTTTAAGATTTCAAAGTCCCCTAATGTCTCATACTTGCAATATATGTATTCCCTAATATGTTCCGCATGAAGCATGCTATATAGAGTTTGCAAAAAATGTGCCTTAAGGATCATCTTCCATGGATTTGTAAGGGTGTTTCTTAAACTTATACCTCTGCCTCTCACTAATATCAAAGATCAATGGAGTATTCATAGTAAACAAATCTTGTAGAAGATAAAAATAACTTTTACTTGGTAAATTAGTGTATGCTCACTCAATGACCACAACAATTCTCTATCTTCTTTTCTTGCTCATCTAGTCTCCTTTAGTTCTACTCAAATGGTGATTAAAATGCTAAAGGAAATGAACTTATACTTCATCGTGTACAAATTGATATATTTCCTAATGAACCTATAAGTCTGCAAAGATCCAATCATCCATCTTTCTGGTGATAATCCAATATAATGTGTATAACCATGCAATCTCAGATATAGACTCTAAACTAATCATATTATCTATCCATAATCTTGCATCATCTTATTCTACATTCAAAGGGGATGGATAGATTTTTGTTATATTTCTCCAAATTTTCCCCTAAGGCCATGCTTGGCCATTTAGGATGATGTAGTAATATTAACATTAGGTGAGGACTCAGTAGCATCTAATAACTCTCCTTGAACGTTAGAATCACTCTGTTCCTTCACTTTCTACACCTTTCCACTATCCTTATCTCCTTTCCTTTTAAACTTTTGATTAAACTCATCCATATACTCATACGAGCTCTTACAACATCACCAACATTTTTTTTATAACAATAGGTGGTGGTCTTCTGTTGCTTACAACTCCATTATACCTGCAAAAATTTTCTATGTGTCCTTGATTATTACATTTATAGCATGTAGGAGATGATATTTTATGATTAACCTATAACCTACAATTCCTCACGAGGTGCCGAAAGTTGTTGCACTTGTAACATGTAGTCTTACCTACACTTTCCTCTCTGATGTAACCTTGTATAGTGTTAGATAGTGTAATATATGAAATAGGGTCTTGGGGAATATGTAAGGTGTTGAAAGAGGATAAGGTGATTTAATTGTTAATTATTGTTTGATTTCATTAAAGTGTGTTGAATTCCTTAGCCCTACTTTATACTTACTTGAATTTAATTGATTGTGTATTACAATTGTGATTAGGGAGAAGATAAGATATGCCTCTTTATTCCCAAATGAATAAATGGAAGATCCAAGTTGATCAACCCAAAAGAAGGGTTAATGCACAAATGAATCAACTATTCGGAAAGGAGAATAACAATAAAGATATCCTAAATTTTGTTAATTATATGTATAGATATGATATATGATAGTAATTGAAGATATAGGAGAAATTCACTAACCTTGAAATATTACAGATCAAAGAATGCTATTTTTTTAGGTCTGTAGACTGTCTCTAGAAAAACTAACAGTTGATCCCAAACCAAAATGCAGAGACGAAAAAAACCCAGAAATATTTTTCCATCCTGATGTCGTCTTATGAAAAAGGTCAACCTTGACCCACAAATGTCAACCCTGACCCAATAATGTCGACCCTGACCTGCACAGGTCCGACAGAGAATCTGTTCACGTCATCCAAAAGAAAGCCGAAAAGGGTATCTAGATATGGTCTCAAATATGTTATTCTGAACCTATACCTGCAAGAAAAAGAGGATTGTTTTTTGTGGGTGATGCAGGAGCATCCTGGGTGTAAGGGCAATCTTGCATCACCCAAAAATATGTGTTTTTCTATTCAATAAGGGCTATTTTGTACAAAGCTGGTATTTTTGGAAACTTACTATTTTTAGTAAGTTGGTCATTTGAATTCAGAATGTTCTAATTTTCCAAGTGAAGGTTCATCTTAGTCATATAAGAATGCCAGTTGAATTTCATTGCTAGATCATCTGTATTGGCAAAGTTATTAAGGATTTACTATTGAGATTTTAGGGTGCAAAACCTTTGAGCTCAATTTTCAGGACCTTAGAGGCTCTGGATCGAGGTTGAACCCCTGGCTAACTCATTTTTTTCTAGTCAAGCACTGTAGATCGCGATCTCCCCTTTCTGGAAAGTGGTTATAATAGCCAATTGGAGCTACGGTTCAAAAGTTATGGCTTTCAGAAGTTGGGCTACCTAATCTCATGTTTTATAAATATTTAAAGCTGACCCTTGTGTAATAAAAGTGAAAAATAATTAAATGCTAAGGGTAGTCGGCCTTAATGGCTAGATTTCTGGAACCTTCTCGGGCGGTGGAAAATTGCCTATTTAAGGAAGGC
>MU226210.1:2830022-2841988 GCA_018584345.1 Thuja plicata
TCTATCTGAGGGCCTTCATTTTACATTTTTACACATCCATGACTAGAGAGCTATGGATCGATATTTGAGGCCTCATTCTTGAGCAACTTTGAATGGAATGATTCATAGAAGTGTGACAACATTTATAGCACACAATAATAACTCTAGGGGAAGAGAGAAACAAGCTAGCAAAAATGTAAAAGAGAATAAAACCATCGAAGTTGCATGTGATTAGAAGATACCTACAAGAGGGAATGGTAGCAAGGAGTTTAAGGGCACTTTTTTCAAATGTGGTGGCATAGAATATAGAGATTTTCAATGTTCCAAAGGATCTAGTAAGAACATGGGTAAACTGAATCTTGTCATAGATGAGGAACGTACTTTTGATGAAGTTGTGGAAAATGATGAAGAACCTAAGATAGGAGAGTCTCTTATGCTTAGGAGAGTCATGATGAGTAAGAGGGATGCTGAACCTTTACAAAGTAGGAGTTTGTTTAGGATTATTTTTAAATCAGGAGGTAAATGTTGTAATGTTTTCATGGACAATGGAAGTACTAAAAAATTTGGTCTCAGAGGAGATGGTGCATAAGCTTGGATTGAAGAGGCTTACACATCCTTTTCTTTATGGGGTAGGTTCCTTTTCATATGAGCACATGGTGGATGTGAAAGAGAAATGTTTGGTTAACTTTGGCATTGAACCTTATAGAGATGAAGTGTTATATGATGTGGTGTCTATGAGTTCTTTTCATGTTCTATTTGGAATACCTTGGCAGTTTGATAGAGGAGCTATTCATGATTGTAGAAGAAAATTGGTCACAATAGAGAAGGATGGACAAAATTTTACTCTAGTTCCTTTGAAGGAAGAAGAAGGGAGAAATGAAAGGAATTTTAGTGAGGTAAAGATTTATTGTTCAGAGAAGCAGAATACAGAGGTTACTGTGGATCGGAAGAAGGATCTTGAAGGTAGATATAATGAGGAAAAGTGGATATCACATTGTAAGAAGGGTAAGGTAAAGCAACAAAAGACCTTGGTTGCTGAATAGATAAAGGTTTGTAATAGAGTTAGATGAGTTATGAAGGAAGGAAGAGGTAGTAATCTAAATTCTAATTTTGATGGAAGATATGACAGAGTGAGTACAAAGAAGATTAAGTTGATGGATCTGACAGAGGAGAGTGCATAGGTGCAAAGACATAGAGCTACAGATAAAAAGGTTATTTGGATAAAAAAAAGCATGGGATTTATGTTCCACAACTTGTCAAATGTTCATAAGTTATGATTATAGAACATTTTATTTTACTTGGGATTTCTGAAGAAGGAGCATCTTAGGATCTTGGAAATCTTACATCAAACAAAAAAAAAAAAATTATTTTCCTATTTTCTTGTTGATCAGCCTGGTGTTTTGATTAGCAGTCAATCTGTGCTTGTTCTTTTTGGTTGAGGTCATGATTGTGTGTTTTTAGCTTCATCCTGGATCGTATCCTATAATCACACCTCATTTGGATTCATCACACTCGAGATGTGGTAGATTCTTTTTGGAATTGTCTTGTTCTTCATTTTCTCAGTTGATCTTTGTGTTTTTCGATTAGTTGTCGATCTACCGGTTGGGTTCTCTGTGTGTGATTGTACTATCTCATTATTTTTTTGAGGCCAAACTTCATGTGTGATAGCATCTCTTATATATTTCATTTTAGGTTGTTCTTAATGATTTGGGTCCTACCCTATTTAATGTAACATGTTTTCTCATTATTGGGTAATGTGATCTTTTCTAGGATGACCTGAAATTATGATGACTTTGTAAGATTATGGACTTATTCCTAAGGGATAAGAGATTACATAATACTATATTTCCTTAGTTTTTCTAGGGATTGTAGGGTTTTTAATGTAAATCGGGCATGTGTTCTTGGCATGTATGACTAGCATGTGAAACAACATGTGCAAATTTGTTGTAGATGATTTTCGATGATAATAAAGGTTGAATCTCTCATTCTATATATTTTATCTTATTTTATTCCATTGTGTTGATATTGGTTGAAAGGTTGGACATCTCCATTGGGGATTTCTTCATCCTTGACTACATCAAAAACAAGATGCCTTCACTATTTCACAACTCTTGTTTTCTATCTTTGCGAAATAGTGATGGCTTCGCTATTTCACAATCCTTTTTTTGTCTTCATGAAATAGGAAAAAATGTTTGCACCAAGGTTATATGTTCCTCTCTTACTTGGTCTTTTTATGGATCATCAAATCTTTCTGTTAGGTATTTTCCTCTTTATTTTATAAGGTATCTCTATATAACCTACAACCTGGTATTAGAATAAATATGCTTCACAACATTCATGTTCTAATGTATGTAAATATTTTGGGCAAATATAGGCATTCTATTTGGGTTACTGTTGTGGTGAAACTTCATAAGAAAACTTCACTAACTTTACAAAATCTTTGTGATTACTAACATGGTTCACTAGGAAAAGGTCTTATAGTTCATATATACGGTCAAAATTATGTTGAGGTTCCAACAAATAGATTGGAAATTTCTCAAAGTATGTCAAGCTTTGTGCTCAAACTCTCCAAGTGACTTGGCCAACGAAGGAGATCAAGTGAATTACGGCTGAAATCCCATTCTCTTCAGGCTCTGTAGAACCTAAGTGGGTAGACTTGTTCTCCAACTATATCTCCAAGTTGAAGATTTTTATAGAAGATTAAATATTTCTTCTGCTTCTAATCTCTAATTCAAAGTGTCGTATATTTTAAATAAAGTGACCATTCTACTGATTAATTCATCACTCTTATTTTCCTTATCTACTTTCTTTACTCTATCTTCCTTTTGTTACTTTCTCCTCTACTCATGTTTTTCTCCTATACTTGTTTGATTTAATTCTACCTGTTGAATTTGAAATGTGTGAACAATGGGTCTTGGATACATATAGCTCATAAGTTTTTTACAAAAGATAATAAGATAATTGGTAGTGGGATGTTAGGTTTTCAAGTACATCAATTATAAATTAAGGTTGTATACCATGGTAATTAACTAATTATACATAATTTTTGAATTTTAATATTTTTGATGCAGTTGGTCGAGGGTGAGATGCACTATATTTTTATGTCGTAAACAATCTTGATTGGATTATGGTATGGATTGAATGATGTCAAAAATCTGGTCACACATTAACATGGGAAGGTGTGGCTTCATTGGTTAAAGAAGCTCATCGTAATGGAGATTATAATGTTACACCAAGGGAAATTGATTAATCATATGGTTTAACAGATAAACAAGTACGTATAAATATATTAACCACCCTTATTATTTTATTATTTTTAATTATATTGATGTATATATATATGTTGATTTTTTATCTTTGCATACATTTGGTCAAGAATAAATATGTTTAGAAAGTGATGATTCAATAATTTTTACATGTTTGACATATTACAGGTGAAACACTACAAGGCTATGTGGTGCAATGGTCATAAATTTTGAATAATTTTTTTGGATAACATGAAGAAAACTTGTGATTCTAGGATAACTGTAGTATTTGAGGTGACTAATGTTTAATCTAGAAGTTACATACATCTAGAAGTCTCAAAAGATCAATAATATGGGATTTTAGAAGATATACTTGAGTGTGACTTTAAGTCCTTCAAATTAGTTTTGTTCACTTTTCAATGGTACAGGTGCAGATTGAATAAAATGATCTAGAGAGAACTCTTATTGAGCATAATAATGGATTTACCATGGTTAATACAAGGTCGATGGAATGACCTAGAAATGAGCCCTATGTTCTTCCAAGCCAATGTGAGAAGGAATTTTACTCAGAGGTTCTAGGTAAACTGGGTTGGCCATTTTTTGTTAGACATGACCCAAGAGGAAGTTCTGTAAAGTATAATGTGGTGGAAGAAGAAGATATTGAAGAACTAGAAGATGATGTAGATGATGATCAGGATCAACAGTTAGTTGATGATGTTCCTGGCAAAGATGTTAAATAAGAGGAAATATATCATGATGATGTAGGATTTTTAAATTTTAATGATGATGATATCTGTGTGGATGATGACATTATCAAAATAAATATCAGTGATGATGATAATGATATGACCAATCCTTAAAATGTCGAATATGGATTGGATGATACAGACACAAAGATGGATGAAGAATAAGATCAATGACATTGAAATGTATTATTTATGTGATCATATTATCTATTTGATATTGATTTCTTAATAAAATTATATTTTACTTATATGGTTTCATAATTAATTATATCTCTAAAGTGTCTTTGACATGCTTTAGATGTGTCAATATCAAGTAGAGTGAATATATTTTTAACGTATCTTAACACATTCCATGACAAGAAAGTGAATCATTTGGATTAAGGATTAATTTCCTAAACCATTCCTTCCTATATATTTTGAATTTTTGTGAGCATGCAAGAGCACACATAACATACTGCACCGAGACCCTAGCTAGAGAGTTGCATTGAGAATAATTGCATCCATCCCCTGAGTGGAGATTTGAGAGACATCACTAGATGAGCATTGCAAGACCATTGAGTCGAGGAGGAAAACTAGGAACCATTTTGTAGGAGGAAATCCAGAGCCAGAGGTGAGGGCACTCAAAAAGGGAAAATCAACAAAGCGACAATGGCTACAAGTGATTTTTCCCCCACATTTAGAAATCTTGTTGCAAATATAGTGATTTAGACTCTATTTTTTCCATCAAGGTGTTGCATGCTATATTTTGGTCAATTAGAACCAATGTCCCATTGAAAAACCCAAGTACTACTTAGTATTGGTGTCTGGCTAGTTTGAACAACCAAGATTTGAGATGTTCTATCACTTGGGTGGTCATTTTTGGCCTGTAAACTGCATTGTTTGTATATGTCTTAGCATATTTTTCTACTAAAATATTGAAATGAATTCATGTCACATAACAACACATGCATTTCAATAGGGTTTAAATTTCTAAACTTTGATGAAATAAATTACATATTGAGGTCCACAAATGATCAAAGGGACTAAAAAAAATACATGGTCCGTGAGTGCAAAGAAAACTGCCAAGTTCCCATCTATAAGAGAACTCATAGAAGTAAAAGAGATGAAAAAAAGACAAGGATCCATTAAAAGATTCCGAATATTTCATTGACTCAAAAAAATCTCCAAAAGAACAGTACAGATTCTAGCACTAGGGAAAGCCCGAAAGAGAACACTAATGAAAGTGGACTTCTTTTCAAGTTCCAGAAGAGTATAAATGGTTCAAAGATGTTGTGGATTTTTGGAAAATGGTGAAGGAATGCTGGATAGGGAGGGACCCAGTTAGCCTCTTTAACTGTATTAGTCTTTTCGTTTAGAAATAGACTTAATTAGATTAATTGGGAGGGACTCAATTACCCTGTCCATTTAGAAATAGACTAAAAGGATGGTTGCACAAGGGGCTATTTCACATTAAAGGTGGTCCAAAAATTTTCATAGAATAACTAACTAGACACTAGTACTACCTCAGAGGGGCTATTTTCTTTGAGGAAGGTGGTCCAAAAAATTTCATAGACAGGTACAGAAAGAAATAGCAACCTTCTACCAACTAACCCAATCAACCTCCAAGAAACAAGACAATGACTTCTCTAGATGTTCCCAAAACCCAAGGCTTCAAAAAAAAAGTTTTGGTGACCCTAAAAACCATTCCAATTCTTACCAAGTGATCTTTTATCATCTGACCCTTACAAGGTTTATTAATACATTCACAACTATTGTTACCTCCACAAGCATTTTACTAGTAGTGACAACCTTGGTTTTTAATGCTCCAACCCCAAACCTTGGGATCACATCACCATGAAAGAAAGAGATTCATAATATACCAATTTTTTAGGTTTTTTACATAGAGGGATTGAAAGTTATGGAATTTTTAATGTCCACTAGATACCCTAACAAGGGTTTGGACTTGCAATCACAAAAACCACAATAACTTTTCCAAAATAGCATGAAATTCTCTCAAAATTGATTCATTTGAGAATAGATTATGTTCCAAAAATATGTCATTTGTCAAACCAAACTCCTATATAGAAAAGAACAAGGCTCTTCAAGTTGATAAAACAATGAAATTCTCAGACATAACAGTGCTCTTTATTGATTTTTCCTTCAAAATTCAACAACAACCTCCATCCTCGACCCAAAGAGGATTTATATAGTCATTATAGACCCTCACCAACCATTTTAACCAACTTTCAAATTAGTTGGTCATTTGGGAAATAAAATACAACTTTTTGCACCAAAGTTACAAACTTGCTCATAGCAACTTTTGAGCAATTTTGACAACTTTTACAATTTTCAACAAAATGATCTCCTATCAACCTAGGACTCCTCAAACATGATAAATATGACATAAAATGGAGTTGTAATAATTTTATCTATTTAATAAAAATTATTGGCTACGACCTCTTACCCATAAAAAAAACAATAAAAATACTTTAATGACATTTTAATCATATAGTAGTTTTCCTTTCTTATAGTTCCTATCAGATAAAGAGCCAGGAGAGTATTATCCATCTAAGCTCAAAAGTGCCTACCCACTTGATGCTAGCTCAAAAAATATTTGACGGATTTTATGCTGACAAGGATATTGTGGAGGGATGAAAAGACCATAGGGATTTGGCTAGCTTCCTTCAACTTGTGAAAACACTTGCAATTAGGGAGGAGACATTTGAATATCTTGATGAGGTTTTCTTAATATAATATTAAGTATATCATGACTCAGAATTTTTGAATTCATGGCTTGAAATTTACTTTGAAGGCTTCAATATTTTTACTGAGTTTGTAAATTTGAAAATGCAGGCCATAAATATATATGTGGATCCACCCATTAGCAATTTTAAGGCAATCCTTGATTACAGGAAATTCAAGAGAGGAACAAAAGAAGAGGTTGATGATTCACTAAGAAAGGAAAAATATGAAAATCCAACAATAATTCCATATTATATATCTATTTCACATGAACTATTTCTATACAAAGGGCTATTGAGGGCTAGAAGGGTTTACAATAGCAGAGAATTGTCTTTATAAATGTTGTTGGTTTTTTAAGGATTAGAGGGGTTGGACAAGCAGCCTCTAGGAACCATGTTATAGATTCATCGGGTGATACTAGAATTCATTGAGAGTCATATGAACTAGCCAAGAAAATGGTTGAGGACATATATTGTGAAGAGGTCAGACATGATATGGATGAGGAAACATAAGAAATGGTTATTGAACATGTCAAAAAATATATCCATCTATTAAAGGCCCTTGATATTGATGAATATGCTAGAAGTGTGGAACAATGGACATCCAATAAAAATTAGGAAACCCTTGCTAACATAAAGAGTGAGTTATTACATGGATTTAAGGATTTGTGATCACTATATAAAGAGGGTATTGGCCAAATAGCCAACTAAATAGCCCCTTGGTAAGATATGATTTTTAGTTTGTTGTTTAATCATTGCCAGGCAATGTCTAAACAATAAACTTAGGCTCATTTATAACTAATTCTTATTAATTATTAATTCTTTCCCTTTAGGATTTTGGTATCCTTTTATAAGGATTCCTTCTTTGTAGATTATTCATTGTATTGATGATGCTATTATATTGAGAGTTTTTCTCCATTGTTTTCTCAATATGTTTCCTCTTTCATCGATCTATTTTTTTGGCCTCCATAGTTTTTTTGCTTCTCTCTTTCTGTCACAGGTTTGCATGCAGGTGATTCTTGGGAGCTGTAGGGTTGATTTTTCCTCAACTCCAATATAGTATTAGAGCTCCATATCTTCATGCACTTTCTCTCTTCATGAGAGATTTGTCCTTGTTCTTTAGATCTATGTTTTCAAAAGTTTTTTAGTTTTAGATTTTTTGTGTTCTGGGCAGTGCCTATGTTTGGGAGCATTTTGGGCCTGAACAGACCTCGCCATCATGCTCAAAAGACCCAAAAACCTATATTTTATATAAGGTTTGTCAGTTTTGGCCTCCGTGACCTCTCGAGAAAATTTTTGTGTGGTTGTAAAAACATGATTTTCAAGAAAAAAATCATCAAAAATAAGAAATTAAAAAAAAAAACACAAAAGTTTTTTTTTCAAAAAAAGAATTATCTTTTTGTTAAAGTTTTTCTAAAACAAAAACTTTATTATTGTTTTTCAAAAGTTGAAAGAACTTTCAAAAACATGTGTACCTTTTGATAAGGATGCTTGCATGTGCAGGCGCTGATGCCAGTGGTTGTAGGTCTAAGATCATGGTTAAATTTGACGGTCGCCAACCCATCATACAACTTGTCCTTTTTTCATAATGAGCAACATGTTTTTTTGTGATATCTTGAGAATACAGTATCATTTTTCAACCTATCATATATCGTCGAAAACCTCTTTCCAAGGTTTATCCTTTTTTGGAGGTTTGGTTTCCTGATTTTCTATCTTGCAACTATTTTTCCAGTCAAATTCAGGGTTCTATTTTGCGCTCAAGGGGGTTTTGGAATGGATCTTGCACATTTTATGTATGTTTGTACTTGCACTACATTATAAAGTGTCATGGGGAGTTATATGTTTGCTTTGTTTGTCATCTACCTTTTTCAAGTGAATGTTCCTTACATGACATTAGCCTCATGTTGTTATTCAAGAGAGTGATCCTTCCATGACACCATCCTTTATGTGTGTTTGTACTTTCCTTTGCACTTTCTATGTTCCTAGTTCTTCGTCATGCAATTGTTATTGGCAATTTGTTTCAGTGTACCTATCATGCCTCTCCTTGCTCAACTTTATGGGCGGAATCTGTTGTTGGTTCTAAAGCTTCCTTGGTTCAATGGAGTGAGCTATGTATTCAGTATTTGTTCCTATGTACTAGGTAGATGTAGTGGCTAGGTACCTATGCATTTCAGTGAGATGGATCATTTACCATATGGACACTCTTTCATTCCTATTTTGGAGGCATCCTTCCATCTTTAATTGATCAGCCCTTCAGACTTTAGTATTTTTTCCAGCTATATCTTCGAGTTCTGATGTTTTCCTTGTTTGTCATGTCCTGATTTGAGTAGTGTCATTTGAGGGAACTCATATAGATTACAATATTCTCTGCCTGATCATGTTCTATTATAGTGGAGGTCTCGACAGTTATTCTTTGACAATATTTGTAGCTTCATGCTTCAATGGTGCTCTTCATGTTCACCCTTTGTTCCTATTTTCTAGTACATTATCTAGTTTTGAGGCTTCTTCAGCCCTTCACTAGGACTCATTTTTTATGGACAAGGGTTTTTCCCACTGGTTTTTATCCCTTTATCCTCTTTACATATATTTCTTGTACTTGGTACCTCATCAGGCCTTGTTGTCAGGACCCATTTCCTACTCTGTGCATTTAGTCCTAGTTTTTAAACTTCTCCCTAAGTTCATCTTAAGCGGGGTGTTGGAGTATATAGGTTCTTTACTTAATTAATTAAATCATCTTGATTTATTAATTAAGTCACCTATTACTTTATTTTCAGTTAAGATAAACTTAGGCTCATTAATAGTTAATTCTTATTAATTATTAATTATTTCCCTTTAGGGTTTCCCTTTTAGGGTTTTGGTATCCTTTTATATAAGGATTCCTTCTTTGTAAATTATTCATTGTATTGAGGATGTTATTGCATTGATATTTTTTCTCCAATTTTTTCTCAATATGTTTCCTCTTTCATCGATCTGTTATTTTTGGCCTCCATAGCTTTTTTTCTTCTCTCTTTCTATGACAGGTTTGCATGCAGGTGATTCTTGGGATCTATAGGGTTGATTTTCCTCAACTCCAATAGACAGTTTTTTTTCAAATGCCTTTGTATATTTGACATTTTAGTTGGCTATTTAGCCAATAACCTTATAAAGAGCCATCCCAAGATGAGGAATTTTATCTACTGACTGGAGAAAATGAAGAGACCCAGTCATTGGAAAATATTGTCCAAGCAACAGCCCGTAGAGTCCTAAATAATTGTGTAATTTGTGATCTAGAATCAGGATTAATAGGAATAATATTGAAGGACAAGATTTATTATGATATAGATATAGATCTGGTAGAAAATATTGCAGAAGGAAACATCCTTACCTGTCGAGTGAAATCTATGTATAAAGAAAAGTAGCTAGTTTAATTGACTTGCAAAGCGAGTGCACTAAGGAGTGATGACTTTCAGGATGAAGAGGATAAGGATAAGGAGGTTAAGGACCCTTATTATGCAAAATAGGATTCTATTTCACAAAGTGAACAAGAGCATGCAAGGAAAGAAAAGGATCTTGCAAAAAGATCTTTCAAACCTTGGATGATTGTGCATCCACACTTCTTGAATATTTCAGAGGATGAAACCATTAAGGTATGTTTTCAATTATAAAGGAATAATTTTTTCAATAAGAAAAGTGATCAAGTATGATAATGTAGAAAAACATTCTACACAATATCAATTATTTAGTGATATTTTAATCATAAAGGGGAAGGGGGGGAAGTGGTGGTGGCATTAGTAGTGTTGGATGGAATGAAGGAAGAGATGGTAGTTTTGATAAAGGTGGAAATGAGGGCAGGGGTGGAGGTATGAGAGGTAGGTGGACTGAGGATGGAAGAAATAGATGGGAAAGAAATGATGGAAGAGGTATAGGGTCTAGAAGGGGCGCCAATGAATCAGATATCAACAATAGGTGAGGGAAAAATTCTTTTGATGCATGGGGATCAAAAAGTGAGGAATGGGGCAACAATTTTGGCAGCATAATTCCTGAATCTCTTACTAGAGGAGCTTGGACTGAGAGCTTTTGAGAAAGTGAGTTGAATATATGGAGAATTTATGAGTGAGATACTACAAAATTGAGTGATGGCTGGAATTCTTCTAAAGTTAGTGATCATGATCCTACATTGAAAGATAGTACACGCTGACAAGAGGGTCTTAGTAAAGGTGGCGATGACATGCTAAACACTTCAAAAGATAAAGATTGGGATAAAAATCCTAGCGGATGGGATCATGAAACAACAGGTAGTAATGGGAGTGTTGGAGGTAGTTGATCGCTTGTTATAAAGGCTCATAAACTAGGCATAATCCTTTAACTAAGGGATTAGACATCCAACTAAGCACTTCATCCACTTTATAAGAAACTAATTTAATATGTCAAACCCAGGGACGTGTTACTTGAAACGGGCCAGCAAAATATATGCACCAAGCACTTTCTCAACCAATCATTCTATAATTGCTGCAAGAAATAAATGTTGGAAAGGAACTACTCTATGGTTGCATGAAATAAATGCTTTCGAAAGGAAACTATACTATTGCTGCATGAAATGAATACTCAAAGGAAAGCTGAACTATTGTTGTCACAGTAGATGCTTGAAAGTAAATGATGGAAATGAATGTTGCAGCAGGATGGAAGAATGCACAAAAATAACTATAATGCCTTAGTTACTCTGTCACTCAGCCACAGGAAGCGGTAGTTGTCCTATGGATTTGGCTGCAGGAGTTGTTCAACATAGTGTAGACATCCAAAATCGTCCCTATATTAATTTAATTAATATACCCATAACATTATAGTTAATTTTAATTAATTATATTTGTTATATTCTTCTATCTATTTAATTAAATTTATTTAATTAAATATGATTCATTCTCCTTAGTATTTAAATTTAATTTAAATACTCCCCCTTTTAATGTATTAAATCTTATTTAATACATTATCCCTCATTGATTCCCTTTAAATAAATTTTTAATTTATTTATTCCTTCACATGACCTTAATTCTACTAAACCATAATTAATCTAAATCTAATTTGGATTAAGCTAATTTGAACCTAGATCCTACCCTATCTCACATCACTCTCACCAAATAAACCTATTCATTAATTAACTAAAGTTAATTAGGCTAATTTCTTGATTCCTACAATAATTAGTCCTAATTATTTGCTCACACATGTGTGAGCAAATTTCCAAAAATTGACTTTTCCAAATAATCCTTATTTGGTGCCAACAAGGTTTCTTACACCTATGA
>MU226210.1:2846512-2879570 GCA_018584345.1 Thuja plicata
AAGAGGTTGCTTATAATGAGAATTATTTAAAAAGACTTTTCACTAGGAGTCTTGGAGGCGCAGCCTTGGAATGGTTCATGGCCCTTCCTTATGGGTCAATCTCTACCTTCTCTGACCTTGCGGAGAATTTTTTTGGGCAATATTCGTATAACATTGAGCATCAAGCAACACTCAGCGATTTATGCAATACTAAACAAAAGAATGGAGAAACCTTTGCTAGTTTCTTACAATGATGGAGACACATTGTGAATCGCATGCCATGGAAAATACCTGATAATCACTTAATCGACATCTTCACAAAGAATTTAATCTCTGAAATGTCCTTCCAAATGAAGATGGCTTCACCTGATACCTTTCAATCCCTTGTCAAGAAGGGAAAGGACATTGAAGATGGCCTTTTGCAAAGAGGTAGCATCAAACATTATACTCCTTCCAATAATGATAAACCAAAATTTTGGAGCATGAACAAAGGAGTTGTCAATGATGGAGTGACTGATGCCAAGCATGTTCAAAATGTTCAAGCATCCAATAATGCCAATCAAAATAATCGCAATACCAATTAGAACCAAAATTAGTACCGCAACAACAACCAAAATTAGAATCAGAATCAGCCCCATCAAAACAATCAGAATCAAAACAACAATCAAAATCAGAACAATCACAATAATCAACAACCACGTAATCAATCATTCTAGTTCCCTTGCAATAACTACAACAATAACAATAACAACAACAACAATGATAACTGACAGTGACGACAATTCACAGCTTTAGCAGAGCCTTTAGATGTGATCTTCAAACAACTCATGGACCAAGGAATGATAGTTTACCCAAATACTCGACCATTTGATGAGAATCAACCTAAACCTGTTTGGTATAGAGATAATGAGTATTGTGATTATCATCGCATCAAGGGACATGATACCAAGAAATTCATGAAGCTCAGACACTTTGTGCAAGACCTCATTGAGGATGGGAAAATTGAAGTTGAAGGTCAAAATGCATCCTCATCTAATGCAAAACTCAAAGTCTATAATCAACCTTTCCCACCTCATAATCAAAACAATGCATCAAATGCAATCCCCTATGACTATTCTACCAATACCATTACAGGCCATGATCAAACATGTGGGAGTTTAAATGAAAATGATATCTTTGGGTTTGATTCTCTTTGTGGCCACATTGAAGAATTTGACACGCATGTTAATACTATAAAAATCAAAGCTGCTGATTGTAATGCTACTACATGAAGACCTAGAGTCACTATTCAAGCTACTGATAAACCTTCTACATCTACAAATCCACCAGCTGCACCATCTACTACCGCTCGACCTGCTTCGCACTTTGACTTGTTGGCCCAATTACAAAAGACACCTACACAGATATCCATTCTAGAGCTCTTGACAACATCGCCAATCCATAGAGAAGTCCTTGATAAAGCTCCAAACGAACCCCATGTTCCTGAGAACATTAATGTTGCACAATTCAAAGCTATGATAGGAAACTTGGCCGTACAAGAACATCTAGTTTTCACTGATAAAGACTTTAGTGGTCCTGACCCTCATCATAATAAATCCCTCCATATAGAAGGCAAAATCTGCTCCACAAGAGTCAAACAAATCCTCATAGATGGTGGATCTGGCATTAAAAATTATTCGTAACATTGGTCTTTCTGAGGACCTAATTGATGCAGACAAGAGAATTACAATAAAAGCTTATGATGATCGAGAATGAGAAAGCAAGGGTTTGATCACATTACCCTTACAAGTGGGCCCAACCCTGATTGAAACTGTTTTCCATGTACTGGATCTAGATCTACCTTATAATATCTTGCTAGGATTCCCATGGATACACGCCATCAAAGGTGTACCCTCTACCTATCATCAATGTCTAAAGTTCCCACATCATGGTAGAGAAATCACAATTCCTGGAGATCCTGAGCCCTTTCAATATTGCAAAATATTGGAGGGAAAACAAGCTAATTACTATCCGTTGAATGAATTTGGCCGACACTTCAATCAAGAAAACCTTGGTTCAGAAAAGACATCAGAAACATCAACTGAGGAACCCAAAGGAAAGGAAAAATTCACTGAGGACAAAGCTACTAAAGATAAACCCTCCTCATCCGAAGCAAAGGCAACATTTATAGATCAAGGCATGGGAGAGTATATATTTGAAAGTACCTTATATATTGGGCAACTCCCCTTGTCTCTGAAGTCTTATGGGAGACCATTACCATTACCCCTCTCTAAGGATAAAACACTTATGCACTGTAAGTCAACTATTTTTGAACATTGGGGGTCCTTATTAGATGAACACATGGAATATAGTGTCCTTGATTGGCTCTATAATGATGAAGAAGAACGACCGGTAACTTTTCCCAAAGGAAAGTATCCTAAAGTTACTCCTATTGTTGAAAACATGGGATATCATGGTACTAGTCTTGGAGATAATGAAACAGGAAAGAAAAAGATCATAATAGCTAATGGTTATCCTAAAGGACATGGATTGGGTTCCGTAGAAACCAAGACTAACTTTGCTAAAGATTATTGTTTAGCTGCCTCAGATTTAGACACTGAGGAAGAGTTCTTCGAAATTCCTTTCCAATACATTAAAGATGACCTAACTAAAAATCACCATGTCTTCACTATTACCCAAGCTGACCTTTCATCCCCTTGTTTACCCCTCACAAACCCTGAATTAATTGACTGGGATCAGCAAGACTCACCACCAGCTTTGGACATATGCGATTTGGATGAGGCAGTTTTAGCCCTCTTTGGACTTAAGAATCTCTGAGAACACAAACATCATACACACTACAATGAACAAGCCTACTTTGGTAGCCAAGTTAACTCTCTCAGTCACAAAAATGGAAAAGAAAATCTAAATAAAAAAAATGAAAATACATCCTCTAGTGAAAACCTCTCGCAAGCACCTAAGGATGAAGAAAAAGACAAAATAAAGGATGATTCCTCTAGTGAAAACCTTTTTGAGGTGCTAGAGGAGGGAGAGATTGACTTGCCATTTATATCATAAAAACTAGAAGTGTCCTCTATGATCATTGAAGATACTATTCCAATCAACCTCGGCACAGAAGAAAATCCACATATCACTTACATTGCAGCTTCTCTCAGTGATCAAGAAAAGAAAGACATGACAGCATTCTTACATAAGCACAAAATCAACTTTGCCTAGACCTACAAAGACATGCTTGGGATTGATATAGATCTTGTCATGCATCATCTTGCGGTAGATCCAAATGCAAAACCTGTCAAATAGAAGCTTCACAAGATGCATCCTCAAGTTGCATTAGTAGTCAAAGTAGAGCTTCAAAAGATGCTGGATGCTGAGGTAATCAGACCAATTGACTATCTTGAATGGGTTTCTAATATTGTACCAGTAGGTAAGCCTACTAGGGGCATTCGTATTTGCACTGATTTCAAAGACCTCAACCTTGCATGTCCCAAGGATGATTTTCCACTCCCTAATATTGACATTATAGTGGATTTGACGACAAGACATGAGATGTTGTCACTTATGGATGGATTCTCAGGTTATAATTAGATTAGGATAGCACTAGAAGACCAGCACAAGACCGCATTTACAACACCTTGGGGCACTTTCTATTATCAATTGATGCCTTTTGGTCTCAAAAATGTCAGAGCCACTTATCAATGAGCAATGACTACCATCTTTCATGACCTTTTGCATGTCATCATGGAAGATTACATGGATGATATTTTAGGAAAATCCAAAACAAGGGAATCTCATATTCCTATCCTTACCACCATCTTTGAGCGACTGGAGAAATATAAGCTTAGGCTGAATCCCAAAAAGTGTGTCTTTGGGGTACAATCTCGTAAGCTGTTGGGATACATTGTATCACGTTGTGGAATAGAAGTTGATCCAAAGAAAGTGAAAGCAATCCTAGAAATTCCACCACCCAAAACATTGAAGCAATTACATAGTTTACAAGGCAAACTACAATCAATCAAAATATTCATGTCACAGCTAGCTGACAAAGTGCATCCGTTCTCCCATCTTCTGTGCAAGAATATCAAGTTTCAATGGGATTGTTTGTGTCAAAATGCATTTGAGAAACTAAAAGGTTATTTTGCTAATCCACCGGTGTTGGTGCCACCTGTTGCTGGTCACCCTCTAATTTTGTACATATCTACTATAGAGGTTGCGTTGGGAGCCCTCCTGGCACAATTAGATGACACCGGCAAAGAGCAAGCAATTTACTATCTCAGCAGAACTCTTATTGGCTATGAGTTGAATTATTCCCTAATTGAAAAAGCATGTTTGGCCATTGTTTTCTGTACATAGAAGCTATGACATTATATGCTTAATCATAAAATTCATCTTATTGCTAAAATTGATCCACTCAAGTATCTCTTGGCATGCGCTTCTCTTATTGGTTGTACAGCCAAATGGGTCATGATTCTTAGTGAGTTTGACATTGTTTATGTGGATCAAAAGGCCATTAAAGGACAAGTGATTGCAGATCAGTTAGCTGAAGCACCTGTTGACAGTAAACACCCACTGATCACAGATTTTCCAGATGAATCAGTCTTAAATCTTGCCCCAAGTCCACCATGGAAGCTATATTTTGATGGATCCTTCACTCAGAAAGGATCAGGGGTACGAATCTTGTTTGTTACACCAAAAGGGGATCTCATCCCTAAATCTCTCAAATTACAATTTCCTTGTACCAACAATATTGCAGAATATGAAGCCCTTGTACTTGGACTTCGACAAGCCATACAATGGCAGATTCTCACTCTATTGGTGCTTGGTGATTCACAATTGGTTATCAAACAAGTTATGGATGAATATCAAACGAAGGATGACAAGTTGCTTCCCTATCGCCGTATAGTTGAAGATCTCAAGACACATTTTACTGAACTAACATTTCAACAGATTCCTCGTGCAAACAACAAAGTAGGAGATGCCATGGCAATAATTTGGTCTCTGATCACTATGTCAGAACACAGCACACGGTGTGAGTTCCTTGTTGAGAATCTTACGGTCCCTGCCTATGACAAGCCAAATTCTGAAATGGTATGTGAAATTGCTGATCCCAATTCCCCATGGTACCAAGAAGTGTATTCCTACTTGCGTGATGGACATAATCCACTTACTTTAACCCCCAATCAACATAAAACCTTCATTCACCGAACTTCCTGATACACAATCCTCGCTGATACCCTTTACCAAAAGAATTTCGATGGAACTCTTTTAAGATGTCTAAATTCTGATGAAGCACAAACGTCCCTAGAGTAGGTACATCAAGGAATCTGCAGGGCCCATTCTAGTGGACTTACGTTGGCCAAAATATTATTATGCACTGGATATTATTGGCCTACTATGGAGAAATATTCCTACAACTATGTGAAGAAGTGTGTACCTTGTCAACAACATGGCGATTTGATACACGCTCCCTCCCAATCGCTCCAACCCACCATCACCCCTTGGCCCTTTTCACACTGGGGTCTCGACCTTGTTGGCCAAATTTTCCCAAATTCATCCAATGGCCATAAATACATCCTGGCTGCTATAGAGTACTTTACCAAGTGGGTTGAGGCTATTCCTCTCACCTACACTACTGGAAAATAGATTTTGAAGTTTATTCTGAACTATCTTATCTATCGCTATGGCATTCCTCAAGACATTGTTACTGATAATGGAGGACCTTTCAAGAACAAGGATGTCACAGAGCCATGTAGGAAGTTTAGCATTACCCACCACACCTCTTCCAAGTACTTTCCGTAAAGCAACGGTCAAGCTAAGGCTACAAAGAAAACCATTCTCAGAATCCTCAAAAAGACAGTCGATGAAGCTGGCCGTGATTGGCACCTACGCCTCAATCTCGCCCTTTGGGCTTACCGCACCTCCATTCTAACCCCCATGGGAGCCACTCCCTTTGCCCTTGTTTATGGTACTGAGGCTATTCTACCCATTGAAATTGAGCTCCCTTCCCTCAGGATCTCTCTGAAGAATCTATTGTCTGAAGAAGAATATAGAGTTGCCTACTTGCAAGAGCTGGAACTCCTTGATGAGAGACGCCTCAATGCCCTAGACCACCTCCGTGTGTATCAAAATCTTCTTTGCCTTTAGTTCAACAAACAGATCAAACCTCATCAGTTTGAGGTTGGTGATCTTTTCCTATAGCATAACATGAAGAACCTCCAGAACCGTGAGAAGAAAGGAAAGTTTGAACCTAATTGGTTGGGTCCCTTTATTGTTATAGCAAAGTATGGTTTAGGCACCTATCAGATTGCGTCTCCAGAGGGAGATCCACTCCTTGATCCTATAAATATTGTACATCTCAAGCGCTTCTATGCTTGATCAGTCAGTAGTCTGTTATACAGCAAAAATTGTTCAAAAATCCAAAAACATAAGAAAAGCAGAAAATTCCAAAAACATTCAGAATATTCAAAAAGAAAAAAAATTAGAAAAAATAAAAAAAGTATAAAAAATACAAAAGCTTGAAAAGAAAAAATCAAAAAAGAAAGAAAAAATCTGTCCATCTGTGAAAACCACTTTGGTGGCGCAATGGATAAGTACCATGGTGAAAACCTGTTTCAGGCGCCATGTGTAGTCAGATCCACCATCAGTTTCCGCCATTTATCTATACAGCTAGCATCACCTTTCATAATAAGTGTCGCTACCCATATTTGTGCAGGTAGTTCTTTGACCATCCTCTCGCTTTTGCAATAATGATTCCCACACGATTGAGCTTACCAAATCACAAAACTGAACTTTGTTCTAGACACAGTGATCGCAAATGTTTTACATCAAATCAGTAGATAGATTGACTTTCCTTGTGATTGTTCTATTCACGAGAAATTGCCAGCGAATTTCTATTTTCTATCAATCAATCTTTGGTCCATCAGGATGAATCCTTCCGGTGTCAGCTATTCTATCAATCTTCACATCAAATTGTTGATGGCAAGAAATTTTGGACTGAATGACCACTTGGTCAGGATGCCTTTTAGTTGATTTTATCTTGTGTTTTACTATGTCCTTATCACGACAGCCTCAATCTCTTATATATTGGTTTTTTATGATGATTATCTAGTGAAATACGTGTCTTTTGTGGTATGATCTTCTTGTCATAGTTTGCTAGTGCATTTATGTTTTTCTATTCAGTTATGACTATGTATGCCTCACTGGGGGCAGAATTCATGCATCCCAAATCCTTTAAAAGATCTGGGTGTACTGCATCTTTTCATGAGTAACATTTCATAGCTCTCATCATACCTGATATCTCACATTCTTGTTCCTAACAATCTATTTGTTTGAGAGTCTAGTCCACGCAAAGGAACCATGTCACTTATGTTTTCTAGCACATGGTGCATAACTCCTTTTGCAATATCAAACTAGGGTGTGCTTTCCAACATTAACACGGTATTAATCCCACTATTCTCATGTAGTTAGTCTTTGCATAAGTAGTTAGGTCATATTGCAATATGGTTTTTCTCTTGGCAAAGGTTTCTATGTATTCCCCTATCCAGTCACCTCCGTGATTTTATCAGACTTATTGCGATACACACAAAAATAGTGTCCTCATTAGTCTTGCATCCATTGCATTCATTAGTCATTAATCATTAATCATTTGCATTGTTCATTTCAGTTCATTAATCATTAATCATTATACATGTGTCTCATATTACATTATGTTCATTAATCATTATCTTTAGTCATTATTCATTAGTTCCCGTAGTCATTATTCATATCATTGTTCATTAGTCATTCATCATTAATCCTTTGTATTGTTTATTAGTACATTAATCATTAATCATCATACATCCATTCCGTTCATTAATCATTAGTCATTACAAAATTGCATTTGTCCTTATTCATTCGTTTCATATCATTTTAGTCTCACGTTGCATTCATTAACCATTATACATCACATTATCCATTCATTTAGCGTTCATTATTAAATCATTTGCATTGCTCATTTAGTTCATTCTGAACATTGTTCCCACATTTATAGTTGCATTATCATTGTAATTAGCATTATACATTTATAACCATTTGCATTGCATTCATTGCATCCATAACATTCATTACAGCTTTTAGAATTCATTCCATCAAGAATCATATAAAACATTTATACATCATCCATACATGATAACATATAAGCATTAACACATCATACATAAATCTGCATCTCATCCCTGCATCACAAATTTGTCAGTCTCATCATACATACATATATTCATCTCATCCTACATGTTAGTCATCAGCATCATATACGATAAAAGTAAACATCATAAGTGCATCCATACATTTGCATATACATCACATCATATAAGCATATAAAATCATCAAAGATGCATAAAAATAGAGTCCCATAGTCTAAAAATAAGTCCATGTATATATCTCAAAAATGTCATATCATACATCATGTGTCAAAAATGTGTCAAAACTGTGTATCCAAAAATCTGAGAAGAGTCATGGCGGTGGCTGTGATGGTCCTACTCCCCTGCTGGGATGTGGCAGTATCCCCACTGATCCCTGTGATGCTCGCCCTGTGCTCGCTGATTGTGTCCTCTCAAAGTATATAGGCACTCGTGCCTCTTCTAGCACTGCTCCATAGTATAGTCCCATATAATATCTGGCCTCTCAGCCTCTGCGTCCTACCTCTCTCTGAGTGGCCATGGCATCGGCCATCATCTGACCCACACCTGCCGCACTGCCTGCCAGCAGCACTATCTCACGGTCCACCCTGTAATCCTCACCATGTCTACATGCTAAATCTCGCTCTGCTGTTAGAGTTTCTATCTGTGCTGACATACCTGCTAGCTCCTCATCCCGATCCCCGTACTCCCTAATACTGGCAAACTTACCACTGTCCACCTGAGCCTGTAATATGTCCAGTACCCATTGTGCACTATCCCCTCGTGTCGTGCTATCTCTGATGCCAGGTCTCCCTGAATCTGGGTAACCTCTGCCTGCAGGCTGTTAGATGTAGCCTATGCTATAGCCAATAAACCTTGAACCCTCCCCACCTCTGTCTACAAGCTATCTTTCTCTGCCACAATAGTGTCATATGTCTCCTGGGCTACGAAACCTGCTAGTGGTCCATGTCCTGGTGGCGGTCCCTGTGGTGGTGGTCCCTATGGTGGTGGACCTTGTGGTGGCCCCTGTGGTGGTGCCCCCTGTAATGGATCCTATACCTGTGCATTGGGTATGATGGGTGGCTGTCCACCTTCTAGTACCTGCACCTGTCCCCTCTGTCGTGGTACTGCTACCCTAGGCCAGACTCTCCTCCTGGCCCCTCCATCTCCCCCATCGTCATCCTCATCATCTCCCTATCCCTCGCCATCTCCTCCAGCCCCTGGCTTCTCATCTAGCTGCACTACCCCTGACACTGTCAGTCTGATGGGCCTGTGTGCTGCCCACCACTATGCATACGCCGACACTACTCCTGCATCTAATAGAGACTCCCTCACCCTGATCCAGGGCACCTCAATCATGCCCATAAATGATGCTTAGGCTATCCAAGGATCTGCACCTATCCCCCATATGCTACCTACCTTGTGGGTAACCAATGGATGTGAGAACCCATTTGGTACTGCCTCCTGTACCTATCCCATCTGTCTCTGTACCTTGGATGGCATATATCATGATATCATATAAGTTGTCCTCCCAAACAGCCAGCAATCAGTTTGTACGAACCTCATATAATATGAGTCATAGAATCCATCCTCTGTATAAACCCCCTGCTGTGGGGCCTCATGGCCCCAGGCCTCGCATCCTACATAAGGAGCCCATACTATAGCTCCCATCTCATTCAATCTCCGCCGCTAGTATCCCACTGAGTCTATGGCCTCATAACTAATCAGTGGCCTATACCGACAGATAAAAGGCTCATATGCCACCTGGGTCTCCTGGTGTCTGATCGGTCGTGTGACCGCTATATGCTCCCAAGCCCATACCAGTAACAATGTGCATCTAGGCCCTAGTGCTCTACCCCTATGGTAGGTTCACATATGCAAATCATAGTACAACTACCCAAGGATGATGTACCCCCAGCAATACTAGTTGCCATCCTCGACCATGCTGCTCAGCACTTGTGCCTAGCCTATCGGGAATCCCTTGCCTACATGATCAGGCATGAGACGTCCCCTATCAATCTAGCCAAATAAAGTGCCATTCAACGTGGCTGTGGCTCCATCATCATCACTCTAGTCCATGACATCCACTGCCGTGTAATCGGCAGATCAGTGAACCTCTACCTCAGAGCCATCTCCATGTAGGGCTCTGATCCCTCCACGCAATACTCAAGTATGACCCCCCGAATGGGCACTCTATAAATCCTCCATACATTATGGAGGGTGATAGTGGATTCCCCTATAGGGAAGTGGAAGCTCAAAGTGGTACTGTGCCACCTCTCTATCAAAGCAGACATGAGCGCATTATGCATTCGAAGATGCAGCCAACGTCGCACATGCTCTTAGCCACACAATGTCACCACTCCCCACTCGGCCGCCATCAAGTGTTGCTTTAGCTCCATCGTCACTAAATAAAACTCCCTAGCTTGGAATGTGATCGTCTCCTCTTGTAGTCAATAAACACATGTCAGCACTCAGATAGCATGCTGCGGCATCGAAACATGTCCCAGGCCTATCCGGGGCATCGAAAAATGTTCCCAGACCCTTGTCTTTTCTCTTCCTCCTCTCTTTTCTTCTATTTTTGGGTCAATCCGCGCAGCCGGCGATTGCCCCTTGCAAACGGTGAACTTTCATAGTCGCCAGTCTATGGAGATGACAGATCTTAGTAGACAATAGTCCGCGGAGATGGCAGTTTAAGCTGCCGCCTCTCTTGCCGCATAGACAGCGGTGTTGAAAACTGCCATCTCCGCTGTGCATTCTTGTCTCCCCGCCTTCACAGACAGAGATTGGTTAAATCTTCATCTGTGTAGATGACCATCGCCTATCGTTCATCTAGGCAGACAGTGGTCTGTCGATCACCGTCTGTGCAGACGGCAGACGAGCGATCGCCGTCTGCACTACACCCCTGTTTAGAGGCATTTATTACGTCTAACTACTTTTCAAAAATATTAAAAACATTAATGACAAGGTAGGTGCTCGACTACTCACCGGTGGTCCTACATCCGCTGGCCGCTGGTGTACCCAGACGCACTCCCCAAGCTATGATCGCTCTTGTTGCGCTGCCATGGCTCTCTTCTTCTTCTCTATTTTTGCTCTTTGTGAGTGAAAGTGACTTGTCCATGGGCCCCGGTGGACTATTTATAGCCCCTTAGGACCCATTTCTTCCATCGGTCTCCCTTTTTTCCCATTTTGGTCCCCGTTTCTCCTCTATTTTTCCTGGACACGCCATGCAATTGGTCTACTTTCCCCATTTTCTTGCTTTTTCGAGAAAATTTTATTAAAAAATTGTATTTTTTCATATTATTTTCTCGAGGGGGCACTCCCCTCCGCTCTCGCTACCGTAGATTTTCTGAACCCTCTGGGACATATTATTTTCTTTTCTTTGATGCAACGTCACTTTTGACAATGCATCAAAGAGGGGCAAAATGTAGACATCCAAAATCATCCTTATATTAATTTAATTAATATTCCCATAACATTATAGTTAATTTTAATTAATTATATTTGTTATATTCTTCTATCTATTTAATTAAATTTATTTAATTAAATATGATTCATTCTCCTTAGTATTTAAATTTAATTTAAATACTTCCCCTTTTAATGTATTAAATCTTATTTAATACATTATCCCTCATTGATTCCCTTTAAATAAATTTTTAATTTATTTATTCCTTCACATGACCTTAATTCTACTAAACCGCAATTAATCTAAATCTGATTTGGATTAAGCTAATTTGAACCTAGATCTTACCCTATCTCACATCACTCTCACCAAATAAACCTATTCATTAATTAACTAAGGCTAATTAGGCTAATTTCTTGATTCCTACAACAATTAGTCCTAATTATTTGCTCACACATGTGTGAGCAAATTTCTAAAAATTGACTTTTTCAAATAATCCTTATTTGGTGCCAACAAGGTTTCTTACACCTATGATGAGACATTCTTACACTTTCTAAAAGTGTTCTATTGGCCCAAAACTCTTACACCCTCTTACACCTTCACATGTGTACTTTAAGTACACTTTGACCCATCACATCCAAAGTTGCTCACACATGTGTGAGCAAAGTGGGCCTCTTGCATGGCTTATGTGTCCCTCATGTGGCACCTATGTGGATGCCATGTGAGCTCCACCTCATCCAAGCCCTCTCTCTCCTCCAAAAACTCTATAAATAGAGGCCTTTCTCAAGAGAAAATCATCTCCATTTTATTCATTGTTATCATGTTAAAATAGTTTTAGAATTCTTAGTTCATTATTTCTTGTTCATGCTTGTAGTTCATAGTTGCATATAGATATTACATGTTAGGATTAATGGAATGAACCTAGTTTATTTTCATTAAATCTTTCATATAATTTCTTAATATAGTTTGTATCATTTTCATGCATATGATGAATAGCTTGAGACAAGTTCTTCATACTTGTTCTTGAGTTCTTCATGCATCCATTAGTTTGCATTCTAGTTTCATCCACCAATCAATCATAGTGGGATTTATGATATTGTGTTGGGAGAGCACACCCACATAACATCTCTAAGAGCAAATCAACAAGGCATTGGGTGCCTTTGTTCAGCTCATCGAAGGTTATGATGGAAGTCATTGTTGTTTTAGTATGCTTTTTAGACATGTTAGTGTAGTTTAAATGATTTATATCTCTAATATTTGCATGTCTGAGCGTGCTCCCAACAGGTAAGTTTCTAGCATATACACATAGGAACTAAAATAACAGAAATGTAGGAATGTGAGCTAAACTAGAATGAATCTATCTATGGATTCCTCACCAAGTAGGCCCCCTTGGGTGAGTACCCAGAACACTCAATTACACGGAATTAACTTCAAAACTTCATTTGCTCATTAAATTGAATAACAGAGTATAGAAATTCTCATCAACAGTAAAATAACAGAATTGAACTATATTGAAACTATCATAATAATACTAATGCTGCCCTCCTCATGTAGGAGCGAGGCTTTATTTAAAAGGAAAAAGATCTAACTGCTAAACTCCACATGCCCTAAGAAAAGACAGAGCTTTTATCACAACTAGCTAACAGAAAGGAGAACTAGAAAATAGAAAATAGAATCGGTCCAGAAAAGAGGAAAGAACTATGTAGAAAACAGATCTAACTTCCCACTTTCTCCTAGATTTTATCAAGGAAATTATTGCGCTCACTAATTCTTCACTCAACCGTCTCCACCTGGATTAACCAAAAACCTTCCACCGCTGCCACACTGATATTTCATCTGTGTGCATTTGCTGCAGGACTGAGTCAAGCGACCAACACATAGACGTACTTACCTGATCAAGATGATGGTTGCTACTTTGATGTGCTACATTAAAACTATTAGGATAAAAGCATTCACGGCAATCATTCAAAGTATATATGCATTATCTATTGCTTAAGCAGTCAATTCATTCATAAAACATGACTATAATTTCATAGCAATAAATAGAGCATATTCATCCCAATAAAGAATATTAAGTAGCATATGTCCATGGCATAGGTTCAGTGGTTGACTACCACATAATAACAATTTTAGAGCATAAAGTCTTGGATTAATAAAATAAAACATGAGAAAGGACCTAGCAAAAGTTCTTCTAAGGTATCTAAAGGATGCCATTAAAATGGCCTGTCATTTTTCCCCTACAAAGACTAGTGTCGGTCCTCAGGCACTGAGACATTCCAGATCTTGGCAAGAACCCAGAGGTCTCTTTCCTATGTTTCTCCAATCATGGAGGTGCCCACTCGCAAGTAGAACCCATTTGTGTGGTCCACCTTTACTCATATGCTCAGTTCCTGTTGCTCATCTATTTCATCATCCACATAGTTGTACAATGACCATAAAAGAAGGGGAGGCTGGAAATTGAGTGACAACCATCACTTAGGTTGTGGCTATCTTCCCTGGCATATATATCAACTAACACACTGCATTGTAGCCTGCAAGTTAATCAGACTGTGTGGCTCTGCCTTCTTAAGTGTCACGGTGAGTCTTTCCCATCTCTCCCTTAATCCTTTTGCTACCCTGTCCCCATCTGATAATGATAATCTTTAAAATGTTGAGAAAACTTCCTCATGGATTTCTAGAATCCATTTCCTGAGTGCAAAATCATGAAATCCATAAACAATTTGCATCTAGTCATAGTAAAGTCGTCGTGGTGATCGAATTTCAGGATGAAGGGGCAATGAAATGGACTTTTCTAAGATTATGTACTTATGTAATTGCTCACCATAATTTATTTCATTCTGAATCTAGGAAAGGAGGGCAGACAAATGTATATCACCAATAAAAAGAAGGGGATTCCAATCAGTATTAAAAGGAACAACATAATTGTGCATGTATAACTCACATAGAAAATTCTGAACACAATCAGGTGATGTGTTGTATGCAGCCACCAATTCCTATGGGGTTTCTATGCCTGAGTTAAAATCCCAAAGGACTCTCATTAATTTAAACAGAAAAAACTTCTCCTTGAGGCATAGGGCATAAACCTGTGGTGGTGGTCTGCATTCTATAAATTCCAAAATTATATCTACAATGTTATTTATTGTATTCTATAGGAATTTAATTTCTTGCTATTTGCTTTCAAGCTCCCTTCTTAATTTTCTCTTTTCCAATTCCCACATCAATTTTTGAAATCGCATTGCATTGAAATAGCCAACCAAGAGAGCATGAACAGTTACCTCCTTAGGTTGCTAATGTGAGACCACCCTGGCTGCTTGTGGGCCTTCCTCTTTCTTTGGACAAACTGGCACATTTTTTGGAACAAGGGGCCTTTCCCTGTGATTGTCTTTCTGTAGAGAAGATTCTCTTCTTGATCCTTTAGGCTCTGCTACTTTTGGTATTACACACTCTGATTTTTGAATCACCTCAGAGGCTACACGATCCTTTTTTGTCATACCCTGGAATTCTGCAATAGGACTACCTGTTTGTGGCTGTTCTTGTAAGGGCTCCTCAGAGGAGACATGGGAATCGTCAACCATAACAGTGGAATCATTGCCATTTAGTTGTGTAGTCTTCAAACAAACACTTCTACACAATGGGGTATCAGTAGAGGCTGCAAGTTGCTTCTGTGAAAGTTTTCTTTTCTTGGTAGGTGTGGTTGTAGGAGAAATAGTAGAAATAGGAACATCCTGACTCATATATTCTTCCATTTTGGCTTTTCCCTTGCCCTTTTTATCTTTTTTCTGAGAAACTGTGGGAACCTTGGTTTCTCCATTCCATGAGGTAGGGTTTGGATGGCCGGAGGGCACATTCTCCTCATTAACTCTCGAAGGAGAAGGATTCCTCAAAGGCTCATCTTGTTCAACCAATTCTTCTTCCTCATCAGGGTTATTTCCATGTTCTTCTTGAATCTTGAGATGTGGCCCCTCTCCATGCAATTGAACATAAGGTGCCACAATAAATATGTCCTAGGACATGGGAGAGGCATCCCTCAGTGACCTTTCCACCAATATTTTGATTAAACCATGGCAGGTCACTGCATTCTACTGCCCCTTCTGTACCTCTTTAGCACTTAAATTCAAAAGGGCGTAAAGAAAATTTGGAACATTTACTAAATGGTTATGTCATAAATGGCTCAACAATTTAAACTGTACTACATGCAAGAAGGAAAAATGAACCTCACAAGTAATGTACCTTATAACATGAATGGCCAACTGAGGATATTGCCCTGGAAGAGATGTCTTCTTTACACCCTATTTGTTGTAATCCATTGGAGCATCTGCTGGCAACAAAAATTCCACTCTAGTTGTTCGTGTGTCATTCTAGTGTGGAAATGCTTCTCGTATAGACAGAATTCCAAAGACTTTGGCAATTCATGCTTCTGAAGCTTCAATTTGCAATCCCTTAACATATCCAACTCCATTGATGTATGTTCTCAAAATTTCCAGTGTCATATCTTCATCATACCCATTTAACCTAATAAAATAGGTCAGCCACCCTACTATGTTAAAAAACTGAATGTTGTCTTGGTCTTGTAACAATACCAGGTGGTTTGATTATTCATGTCATATAGGAGAACCACCCATTCTGCTGCTTGAAATTCCAACAATGTCTGAAAAACTCAAAAATCTCCTTACTCCGCTAATACTCTCTATTCTATTTTCGTTGAAAATGTCTCTGATGTGCCCAGAATTGGAATGAAAACTTTCTAGTGTTTCTGGGTAGACAAGACACAACAGAAAATTTTGAAAAAATGATGTCAAGTTACGCTGAAATTTTGAGTTAAAAACAGGGGTGGTTTCGATAGTTTACACGCAGGGGTTGTCAAATCATAATTTTTGATATGACGACCTAGTACAATTTTGGTAGAAAAAATAGTAATGGCAAGGATTGGCAATTCTTACAGTTGATTTGGAAATGACGTAAATTTTGTGCTAATGGGATATTTCATTTATTACACACAAAACCCCATCTACTACCCCCTATAAAAAAGGTGACAAGTGTCCTCACTTGCATGGAAAAATATGGAAAGATCAGGGATGAATCACTATATTAATTACATTATGTCATAATCATATTAAATAAATTTAAAAAAAAATTGAGGCAATAAAGTAATGCGTACCTTGGAATATTATATCGTTAAATGCCCAAATTCAAAAAGATTTGATGACATAGGCAGAGTAAAAATTTGAGCTGGAACAATAATGAGGTCACATGAATGCGTTGATGGTAGAAAAAGGTGATGAAAAAGAGGATGGGATGATGTTTTTATTATGAAAAAGATATTTTCATGGGAAACAAAAAATTTATGATGACTGCATGCGGGAAATTTTCAAAGAGACGACTGGAGCAAACAATTACTCTGGTCGGCTGCAGGAATGCCCTCAGTAGGAAGAGGTCCTTCGGCTGTAAGAAAGTCTTCAGCTGGAGGAGGTTCCTCGGCTACATGAGGTCCTTCATCTATAGGAAATTATTTAGTAGGAGGAGGAGGTTCTTCAGCTGCAGGAGGCTTTGTGGTTGTAGGAGGTTTAGCGGCTGCAAGAGAAATCTCAAACTGCTGCAGGAAATTGACCTTTGTTTTTGGCTTATGGAACAGGCAAAGCCTATGACCATTCACCATTAACTTGAAATGTATAGGGTCAATGGTGGATAGTTGAACTTCTCTGTTAGAATAAAGATGAATAATCTCATAATAGCCCAACCAATGTGTTGTAATCTTACCATAGTTTTCTTGGATTCTTGAGTCATACAAAAGAGCCCAGTCGCCAGGAGCAAACTGTTTGGAAAGGATGTGAGAATCATGCCACTTTTTCCGCTATGTCTGAACCAATTTTGTGTACTACAGGGCGGCCTTCCTTATCTCATCCAACTGGTTAAGTTATAGGATCCTGTCGCGTTGTGCCTCAGTAAGATCAATGTTTAGCTGCAATGTTGTTCGTAAAGTCTTATGTTCAAAATCAATCGGCATCACAACTATTTTTCCATATACCAACTCAAAAGGGGTAAACCCTGTTATGGTTTTCCATGTAGTTCGGTAGGCCCATACTGCTTCTTGGAGGCGACTGATCCAATATTTCTTGTGCAATTGAATTGCCTTCGTGAGGATAGATTTTATCTCCCTATTAGTGATTTTTCCCTGACCATTCGTCTGTGGGTGATAGGGGCTTGATTTTTGGTGGCAAATATTATACTCGTTCATCAGAGCATTAATCAATATAGAGGTAAATTGAGCTCCTTGATCAGTGACTAACTCACGGGGTACACCATAGCATGTGAATATCTCCTCATATAGAAACTATGCAACTCTGTTATCCCTGGCATGCTTCATGGCTCTAACCTCCACCCACTTGGTTACATAATCAATACATACAAGTATCTACGAATTATCATCAGATGATGGAGTGATGGGGCTGAAAAAATTGATTCCCCATTTATCAAATGGAGTCATTATGACCTAAGGAAAGATTGGAATTTCATCAGATTTAGTAGGTCGCCCCATCCTCTGGCATCGATCACACTTCCTAGTGTAATTGGTTGAATCCTTGTAGAGGGATGGCTAGTAATAACCAGTATTAAGTACCTTCATTATTGTCCTTTTTGCAAAAAAATATCCTCCATAGGGCTCATCATGACAAGCTCAGAGGATGTCATAATTTTTTTCCTCTTGAATGCTCATTCTCAATACTTGGTCGGGGCCAGTATAGAATAAACAATCAGCAATCCATGAAAAGCTGAAATTTTTCTCTATTAGTAACCACTTTTCCTTTGGAGAGAAGTGTCGAGATACCTTTTGTGAAACCAGATAGTTAGAAATATCAGGATACCAGGGTGCTTTTTCTACAATGGAGAATAGGTGGTCATCAGGGAAATTGTCATCAATTGCTATAGGTTTATCATCATTCTATAGGCATGAGAGAAAATCGGCCACCACATTTGATCTGCCTAGCTTATCTATGATGGTAATATCAAACTCTTGTAGTAGCAACAACCATCTAGCTAACCTTCCTATTATGGCAGGTTTGTTAGCTAAGTACTTAATAGTTGCATTGTCCGTATGCACAAAGTTTTGGTAACTAGTGACATAATGGCAGAATTTGTTCAGAGCATAGATAATAGCCAATAGCTCCTTTTCGGTAACCATGTAGTTCAACTCAGATCCTTGCATATTTTTGCTAATAAAATAATAGCATGTTCTAGTGTACCTTACTTATGTCCAAGAACTGCTCCAACGGCATGATCATAGGCATATGTATGTATGTGGAATGGGAGTGCCCAATTAGGACCTCGCAGGACAGGTGCCTAAGTGAGTATAGACTTCAGTTGTAGGAAAGATTCATCACAGTCTGATGTCCAGATAAAGTCAGCATCTTTAGTGAGCAGTGAATACATAGGGTTGGCCATCTTGCTGAAGTATTTTATGAATCTTCTATAATACCCATCATGACCAAGAAAGCTTCTGACATCCTTTTGTTTGGCTAGGGTAGGCAGATTCACAATGACTTCAATTTTGGTCGGGTCTACCTGAATGCCAAGAGCAGAAATGTAGTGACCAAGCACTACTCCTTCCTACATCATCATAAAACACTTCTCTTTGTTCAAAGATAGGTTGTGTTCTTTGCATCTGGTGAGGACTTTTTCTAGATTTTCCAATGCTTCCTCATAAGTTTCCCCATAAGTTGTAAATTCATCCATGTAGATCTCCATACAGTCATGGGAAATATCAACAAGAATTCTTATAACCGCCTGCTGAAAAGTAGCAGGAGCATTGCAGAGGCCAAATGGAAAAAATGAATAAGAAAAAGTCCCCCATGGGCAGGTGAATGTGGTCTTTTCCTGATCCTCAGGAATAATCTGGATCTGATTGTATCCACTGTACCCATCCAAGAAAGAAAAGTATTTCTTCCCTGCTAGAGAATCCAGAACCTGGTCAATGAATGGAAGAGGGAAATGGTCCTTTTTGGTGGAATTATTAAGCTCTCTATAGTCCACACATACTCTCCACTTGCCACCTTTCTTAGGAACTATGACTAGTGGGGAAACCCACTGGCAGTCTGATATAGGATATATGAAACCGGCTTTAAGGAGTTTTTGGAGTTTGAATTTGACTATCTCACGAAGGGCAGGGTTGACACGTCTTTGAAATTGCCTTACTGGGCGTTTATCCTCATTTAAGAAAATCCTATGAGTGCATCACTTTGGGTCTAGATCTTTCATATTAGTGTAATCCCAAGCAAAAAATGTAGCATGGTTCTTTAGTATCTTGGTTAATGATGTTTGTTGTTGAGGATAAATTTTGATGTTAATGTTAAAGAAGTGTTTAGGGGAAACTTCCAGTTGCTTAGTGAGCTTGACCATAGATGCATTAGTCAATGAGGGTAATTAGATCTCATAGGGAAGCATTTTGTGATAGAGCTGGTTGGATACAGGGGAAGATATTTGGTAATCAGAGTACAATGACTACAGGGAGTAGTTTTGGAAGGAACTATCCAAAGGGTCCAAGTTCGATCCATACTGGTTATGCAGGATGTTGGTGATTGGCTTTATCTTCCTACTAAAGCTGCAAGAAGGGATCCCTTGTTAACATCATTAATTGGGAGATTAAATTAATAACTTCAGCTTCCTCTCCTACATCTGGCCATATGGGAGAGGCTAATTCCATCTAAGGTTGAGCAGGAGGATACAAGGCCAAAGTTTTGGTGTGCTGGCCATCATAAATGGTCATATCTCCTGACCGACAACCAATGTAGGCATCAGCGGTAGCTAGCCAAGGATGTCCAAGAATAATTGGATAGCCTCCTAGGGTATCTTTTGGTGAGAGGATCATGAAATCTGTAGGGTAGGACCAAGACTCAAGGTCAACCACAATGTCTTCCACCACTCCATCATGCTTTACAGTTGAACTATCTGCAAGCTACATGACAGTAGGTGTATTACAGAGGTTGGTGATACCAAGGCGTTGCATGATGTCCTTGGTCATGAGATTAATGATGGCTCCAAGATCAATCAAGGAATTTTTATAGCAGTCCCATTAACAATGACCTCAACAACAGGGCTACCAGGGTCAAAATATTTTGGGATGGTAAGCTTCCCTAACATGATGTCCGCCAGTTTTCCCAGGACATGGATAGTCTGAGGATCCTTCTTCTTGCATCCAGGATTTTTAAAGAAAACTTCCTTGATGGATTTTCCATATGTGGGAACATTTTTGATTGCTTGGAAAAGGGAAATTTGGATACTGACATTCTTTATTTGGTCAAGGATATTGAAATCTGCCTCATCAGTGGTCTTTGGATTGCTCTGCTACAATCTTTGTGGGAAAGGAGGATTGGTAGGTTGATTGGACTTAGCTGGTGATGCAAGGGCTACTAGATTAGATAGATTGTTAGGTTGATTGGGCTCCTCAAGAGGCATTTCAGTAATTACAGGAGGTTTGAGTGTAGGCAGAGTGGTATCAGAGCACAGGTGAATATCATCGAGGTT
Organism: Thuja plicata; assembly: GCA_018584345.1. NCBI lineage: Eukaryota > Viridiplantae > Streptophyta > Pinopsida > Cupressales > Cupressaceae > Thuja > Thuja plicata. The sequence continues at coordinate 2,867,561 of MU226210.1, forward strand.
GATTGCATATGTAGGGTATTGCATGGGATACTATGACTGGTCTGTAGCATACACATTTTTTTGAAGTGGAAGAGGTCGATTATTGGGGTTTGGTTGAGGCTATGTAGGTAACTAAGTAGGCTTAGGAAGCAGGTTAGTAGCTAAAGTAGGTGGAAAAAGAGCTTGATGTCATGGAGGCTGCATAGGTGGTGGCCAAAATCCTTGTGGTTGATTTGGCCATTGTTGGCTACCTTGCCACTATGGGTTTTGCTGCCAATTACCCTGTGGTGGCTGCCATGCCCCTTGAGGTTGTTTCCAACCTCCTTGAGGGTTTGGCCACTGTAGATTGGGGTAATTCTGCCACTAATTCTGGGAATTATTCCAAGGAGGATTTTGGTAATTCATGGGGGGTTTCCATTGATTATTATAAAAAGGACCACAAAATGAAAGAGGGCCCTGAGGCATACCTTACCTTTGTACCCATGGTCATCATTGAGTGATGAAGAACAACTGCTCGTCCTATGGTTCAACTAGTTTGTAATCAGTAGGCATTTGTGTAGTCTCCATGTTAGCCACCAATTTACATCTGCAGTCTCTCTTCTTTTGTCTACAATGTGGACAGAATTATGCTAGCATAGCCTCTTCTTCCTCATGTTTCTTCTTAGCCTACATGGTATCCAGTTGGGTGGCCGTGTTTTTAATGATATCTTTCTTAAAATTGGACAAGAGATTGGTTATCTCTGTCCGTGAAGCACCAACACCATTGGACTTCCCCAGAGTATACCTATATCCTCATCCTTTCTTAATAGCAGCTCTTGAGTATTTAAGGCAGATCTTCTCGATATCATCCCATGATGCCTAGGTGATATCTCCTCCGGCCATTAGGTCTAGTGCCTCTGTGCATCCGTCATGAATGCCTCACAGAAAGAGCAACTTCTAATATTCTTCATTAAGCTCGTGCTGAGTATTCTTCTGCAAGCTGAACATGAACCTTGAGACATAATCCTCAAGACTATCATCCTCCTTTTGTGACATCTTAAAGATGTCATCCCCTCACATATCATTCCCTCGACAGTACTCTGTATATTTCAGCAAGAAAGCTTCCTTCATTTCATCCCAATTGTGGACAAGATCTTGTCCTAAGCTCATAAACTATCACAATGCTGACTCTTTAAGTGTTGCAGGAAAGAGATTAAGCATGTGGGCATCAATGGTCTAGTCATAGCTCCTACAAAGGATATCAAACTCAAAGAGAAAGGTATTTGCGTCCTCTATGACAATGACGTAAAATTTTGGAAGAGCGGAAGAGGGAATATTTTTGAGGTTGTTATTATCTCATTGGTCGGAGATGGGGAAAGGAAATGTAGTAGGATTGGCAATCCTTCATTGTTGCTGAGATGGATTTTGAGGTGGGTTCTAAGGTTGGTAGATGACTAACTACCAAGGATTTTATTCTCGAGGATTCTGGAGTTCTAGATTGGCAAAGGCTTCAGCGAATAGATTGGCTTCCGATTGTTCTTGGAAGAACCCACGAAAGTCACCCTCAAAAGATGAGGATGATGAAGGGGCTTCAGGAAGCTCAACAATAGCACTAATGAACTGGTTTTCTTCCTCAAATAGGTTGTGGGATGGATTTGGCAAGTACCTTCCTTGGGCATCTCTTCATTTATTATGCATGTAGATTGTATGGAATGATGTGAATAGTGGCTTGTTTTGTCAAAATAAGGCTTAATCTACATAAAGCAGGGAATGAAAGCATGAAAACAATTCCTAGGAATGGTTGAATAAGAACCAGGCTTGGCACCGTCCCCGGCAGCGGTGCCAAAAATGATCACTTGTTATAAAGGCTCAGAAACTAGGCATAATCCTTTAACTCGGGGATTGGATATCCAACTAAGCACTTCATCCACTTTATAAGAAACTCATTTAATATGTCAAACCCAGGGACGTGTTACTTGAAATGGGCTAGAAAAATATATGCACCAAGCACTTTCTCAACCAATCATTCTATAATTGCTGCAGGAAATAAATGTTGGAAAGTGTATACGTTAAATGTGGCCTTCTTATTTAACCATACACTTCAACATGGTCATTGTTCACCAGTCACATTTAAGAATGGATATGAAATTATCCATCTTGCATGCATACATGAGTCGACCTATTGCCTCCTATCTAGCTGGGGTTTTGAATAAACTCTCAATGTTTGAGAGTCCAACAACCATAGACCATTACTAGAATGGGGGATTTGAGCTAATAATGTAGTGCAATATTAATCTAGGAATGAAAGATTGCCAGATTAATCTAAGAAATAAGCATGAGATTAATCTATGAAATGAACATGATAGTAAACTAGAAATAAGATTAATCTAAGAATGCTTGAAAGAAGCTAAACTAGACATGATTAGTCTTAGAAATTGATATTGGTCTATTGCATGGAAATTATTGAATTGAAAATGCAGCAACGATTCGATGCAACAATGAATTCTCTCTCCTATTTTTTAATGAGAAATGAGGAAGTTCTTTTATAGACTGAGAGTTCGTTTAGAATGGAAATTTTTCTTTGAGAGGAATAGTTAACACCTCAAAATCCAGTTCAGATTAGCAAGTTTCTTTTGAGAGAAACAATCAACTTTTGTCTTTTTTAGTTTAACTGATTTGTTTCTCTTTTAAATCACACTTAACTCAAAGTTTCTATTTCTGAACTAGAGAGAAGATTTTGGAGAGAATATTTATTTAAATAAATAGAATATGACCTCATAAATGTATTTTCTCAATTATTTGAATAATTAAATTCAATTATTGAAATGAGGATATTTATTTAATAATTAAATAGTATTTAATTCATTTTTAAGTGTTTTAGCTAAAAGGGTGAATTTAATTTAATTAAAGTGCTAGGACTTTATAATTAAATTAATTCAATCATAGGGTTTATTTAGCCTGGTAATTGATATTTTAGGAATTAAATATAATGTATGATTAATGCAGATATAGGGTTTTATGCATTTGACACTTAGGTCAAGTAGAGTCAGTCAAAACTCAGAATTTCCTAGTACAATAGGACTTTAAAGATTTGGAAGGTTTATTAATGCAACAAAATTGGTTAGGGTTGCATGATGCCAATTTTGGGGTGTTATAGAAAGGAACTAGTCTAGGGCTACGGGAAATAAATGCTTTCGAAAGGAAACTATACTATTTCTGCATGAAATGAATACTCAAAGGAAAGCTAAACTATTGCTGTGAAAGTATATGCTTGAAAGTAAATGATGGAAATGAATGCTGCAACAAGATGGAAGAATGCACAAAAATAACTATAATGCCTTAGTTACTCTGCCACTTGACCGCAAGAAGCGGTAGCTGTCCTGTGGCTTTGGTTGTAGGAGTTGTTCAACATAGGAACTGAAATAAGAGAAATGCAGGAAAGTGAGCTAAACTAGAATGAATCTATCTATGGATTCCTCACCAAGTGGGCCCCCTTGGGTGATTACCCAGAACACTCAATTACACAGAATTAACTTCAAAACTTCATCTACTCATTAAATTGAATAACATGGTACAAGAATTCTCATCAACAGTAAAATAACATAATTGAACTATATTGCAACTATCATAATAATAATACTGTTGCCCTCCTTCTCACATAGGAGAGGGGATTTATTTAAAGGGAAAAAAATCTAACTGCTAAACTCCACATGCCCTAAGAAAAGGCAGAGATTTTATTACAACCAACTAATAGAAAGAAAAACTAGAAAACAACAAATAGAATCGGTCCAGAAAAGAGGAAAGAATTGTGTAGACAAAAAATCTAACTTCCCACTCTCTCCTAGATTTCATCAAGGAAATTATTGCACTTGCCAAGTCTTCGCTCAACCGTCTCCACCTAGATTAACCAGAAACCTTCCACTGCTACTACGTTGATGTTTCATCCGTGTGCATCTATTGCAGGACCGAGTCAAGCGACCAGCACATAGACGTGCTCACCTGATCAAGATGACGGTTGCTACTTCGATGTGTTGCATTAACACTGTTAGGATAAAAGCATCATGGAAATCATTCAAATTATATATGCATTATCTATTGCTCAAGCAGTCAATTCATTCATAAAACATAATTATAATTTCATAGCAATAAACAGAGCGTATTCATCCCGATAAAGCATATTAAATAGCATATGTCCATGGCATAGGTTCAGTGGTTGACTACCACATAATAATAGTTTTAGAGCATAAATTCTTGGAGTAATAAAAGAAAACATATGAAAGGGCCTAGCAAAAGTTCTTCTAAGGTATCTAAAGAATGGCATTAAAATGACATTGTCAAATAACAGAGTCCACACTTTTATTTAAATCAAGTTTGACTTCCTTGTCAGTTTAACTTATGTTCCATGTCCATTTTAATGTACAGGTTTTGATGACATTAGAATGGATGATCATGATCAAAATTATTACAAATAATCAATATAGTTTTTTGTACTTTCAATTTTTTGACACTCTTATTAAGTACTTTATGTAATTATATTGAGATTCATGGTTGTTGAACCATTGTATTATTAGTTATTAACCGATTTAATGTTTATAATATTAAATGTACTACTAAGATTACTTCATTAATGGAATTGGCATAATTTTTTCTTTTGTATAATTACGAGGGAGAAAGTATTATTACCATTAAATTTACATTCACTTTCCTTCTAGCTTTGTTTTTGGATATATATGATACTTCCATTTCTCAATTTCTACATTTTCCTTATTTTTGTGTCATCATTCTTGCTATTGGATGTGATTATATACAAATGACTCGCTTTCTCTTTGATAATGTGCACCTTTGCTTTCTACTTCCTCCTCTACTTTTTGTTCATAGGATCTTCCTTGTTTGCTTTCCCCATTCTGATACTCACGAATATAGTGGGGATAGAATAGCATGGAAAAAAAATGAAAATATATTTTCGTTGAATGATCTATAAACTATGTTTGAGGAAATGTTGTCACATTCATCTGATTTTGAATCTACTATAGACAAGACTTTGATTTTAGCAACCCCATCTACATTTGTTTTAGGCTCAAATTGTGGTCCTTGAATGTTCAAAGATGCCCTTACACTTATTTGGGGTCATCAAATTATATTTATGCTTTGTTATGAACTATTCAAATTAGTCATCATGACTATGAAATTATGGTAGTCTACCTGAAGGGCCACCTATGGTAAGTGCTATATAAGTTTTGGGTTCTATTTGCCAAATATTATTATGATTTTAGCACTATGTAACGGTCTATCCTATGCTGTGGGTGAAGCATTGGTTTTTTCTTGTTGGTTTTTGTGCCATGATGCAACAAAAGGATTATTTTTAATTGTTGATAACAAATAGATGGCGATTATTTTTGAATTGTTGACAATAAATAGGGGAAAGAACACCTTAACTCTGCATTTCTCAAAATTCTATGTAGAAATTTCAAATGACTAAATTTTCAGCCACAAACAGTGGTGGAGGGGGAGATGGTGGATAGGGAGGGTCAACCGTGGATGGTGGTAGAGATTTTTAAAAATTTTTAATTTAAAAAAAAAATCCTAAATAATTGTTTTTTAAAAACACTACAAGGTTTTGTCACAATTGCGACGTCAATAGCCCGATGAACCACAAAAATGTGCGATGAGTTTGTTGTACTCACGATGTTGTTTTCTTCATAATAAAAATGAAAGTTTTCTCCACCTCGCTGGAAACCTGACAAAAGTTTGGTTTTTTTTTATGATTTCAAGTGGGTTCTCTATTTTGCAACCCTTATTTTCTGTCTTTATGAAATAGCAATGGCTTCGCTATTTCATAAAACAACAAACAACGAAACAACTAACAATGTCCTTTTCGTCAATTTAAAATGGGTTCTTTATTTCGCAACCCTAGTTTTCTGCCTTTGCAAAATAGTGATGGATTCTCTATTTCACAAAATGGTGAAACAACTAACAATGTAATTTTGTCAATTTTGCAATTAACACCACATTCATTTTCCTTGGCGTTGATCAACAATTCTAAGTCATTGTTTCAACGTCAAATTAAGTTGTCATTAAAGAGACAAAAGTTTCATGAAAAAATTAAATTCAAGGTTTCATCGCTAGGTCAACAATATTTTGTGATATGTCACCAAACATGCATCAAAAAATGGAGTCAAATCCTATAGCGACTGATTCTAATTGGGCAAGAAGTGTTGATTATAGAAGAAGCACTAGTGGTGTTTGTTTCTTCTTAGGTGATGGATCAGTTTTATGGATTAGTAAGAAACAAGATTCAATACCTTTATCTATTGTACTTAGGTATTGTGGATGAAACAGACACTCAAAGACATAAAACTGGCATTTGATGAAACCATTCCTATTATGTGTGATAATACAAGTATGATAATTATTTCCAGGAATCCAGTGATGCATTCAAGAACAAATCATATATAAATCAAATATCACTTCTTGAGAGAGAAAGTTGTTGAAAAGGAAGTGGGGCGATCCCACAATAGCGGGTTACACTTTTTTGCCTAAACGGACATTGAAGTCTACATTTTGAGAAAAACTTTCACATTCGGATGCATATTGTTGTTAAAATGTTTGAAATCGGAAGATGAAGTAAACTAGAGTCTTTTAGGATTTTCTATCTAGATTCTAAATATTTTATTTTTATTTTTTTTTGAATTGATTTTAATGGTTTTTTTTTCTCCCACTAAAACTGCTATGTTGCTGAAAATGTCATTTTCAAAAAGGTACAATGACTTCGTACAACACAACTTTTTTTCTAAAATAGATATCAATGCGATTCTTTTTAATTTGGCTTTTTGACATCCATACGGAGGGCATGCAATTGGTTTGATGACATTATCATGATTATTTCATATTTTATGAACATTTGAAGTAGAGTCAACCGTAATTTTGACATACCTTGACTGCGTAGCTGATAACTTGTTGTGTATTTATCGAAATTCAAAAAAAAAAAATTGATAGAAAGAAGACTCAAAGCCAGAGGGAACTGTTATTTTTCAAAAAAAAATTTCTATTTTCTACTATTTTTCATTGAACGTCAAACCTGGAAGTTTATATTCGATAAAAAACCTATATCTGATGCATGTCAAAATACATAAACCTAATTAATTCAAAATTTGTCAAATCTATATTTGTTAGAAAGCTCATTTAGAGTACTTGTGTGATGCAAAAGGATGTCTCCCCGTTCTTCCATTTGAGCCCCACGCTTGAGCCCCGAAGCCATGAAAACTGCAGATTTTTGTTAGCCTCTGCAAATGGCCTCTATTTAGAGGGTTTCGATAGAAAGTACTTTCGATAGAAAGTACTTTCGATAGAAAGTAGTTTCAATAGAAACTAATTAGTTTTGATCAAACCTACTTTCTATCAAAAGTACTTTCTTAGTTTAACATGCATATGGGAAAAATACATAGCAAAATTTTGACTAGTTAGTTTCGATCGAAACTAACTTAGTTTTGATCGAAACTGACTTAGTTTCGATCGAAACTGACTTAGTTTCGATCGAAACTGAGTTAGTTTCAATCGAAACTAAGCAAAAAAGGTAGTTTCAATCAAAACTAAGAATGTTTCAATCGAAACAATCAGGTACTTTCTATCGAAAGTACTTGACTAAATCCTCCCCCTCACGGATTTCGTGAGGAATTCCTTCCTTCGAAAAAGTGTAACCCACTATTGTGGGATCACCCAGTGAGATTAGAGTACATTTCTACAAAGGAGAAAATTACAGACATATTCAGTAAGGCTTTAGCAAAATATACTTTTGAGTTTCTTTGGGGGAAGCTTGGGATCATTGTCTCTCCTTCTTTTAAATAAGTTCATCAGAGTGGTGCATCTATCTAGAGGGGGGCTCTGGACTGATGCTAGTGGTTGTTCTCAATGAGAATAATGGTATATATGGTTTTGGCCTTTGTCCTTGATGGAAAAGGGGGAGAAAGATAAGGAAAATATTTAGTTGACAATATGTTTTTCAAAAGAATTAAATGTAGGAAGGTTAATGAGGAATGTTTTGGTTATTTCAGTTAGGGGAGTTGAAAATGAATAATATCTTTATGAAAAAAATTTGGTGGTTTTTTGTCATCAATGAAAAAGGGGGAGATTATTGGAAATATATGTTTGTTTGGTTGTTATTGTCTTGTTTCCATTGATGTCAAACATTGTGGATTGTGGTCTGGAGGTGTTTTCTCTGCTTGTTCAAACACTATGGTCCAGAGGTATTTTCTAAAGGCATGTTCAGGGATATTTGAAGAAAGAATTTAGTTTAGAAGAAGACATGTATTTACTATGGATATCATGAGAATAGTTGTTGTCATCACTTATGTGTTATATTATTTTGTCTAGAAGTCAGTTCTTCAGTAACAAGGATATACATTGATATACAGTTGAAGATGGTAGTTGTTCACTTGTTCTTTTTGGAAGATTTATAATCCATAAATCAAGGTTGAATATTTGTAGATATGATTTGTATTGTATTTAGGTTTTGGTCTTGGTTGTGGTGTTTCTTGGTGATCTAGAAAAAGTTCCTACTGATCCATAAATAGTGTTACCAAGTGTTGTAGTTTTGATCAGTTTGTGTTCTAGTTTGGAAATGTGTTTTGATGGATTCTAACGTGGATAGATGGCAAGTGATATGACATATAACATGGAGATTGAATCTCAACATAGTGTGTGGAGGTTCAGATGCAGATGGCGAGTGATATGGTTCTTTGGGCAATGTGATGATACATGTTTGAAATGACTGTGGAAGTTGTTCTATTGATTGTGGATCTGATATTGGGAAATGTGTAACATGTTCATGGTACCTCTCTCTCCTAGAGTGGATCATGTTTCATGTTTTTGGTCTGGTTATTGCATTTAATGATTATCTCTTATCAAGATGGGGTCAAGCTATGTGTGACCTATATTGTATTTAATGTTTATCTCTTATACGGATGGGTTCATGTTATGTGTGACCTATTTTTTGGTCCATTGCTCTCGGCATGAACCTTATCGTAATTGGTTGTTTACATGGTTGACTTTTATTTTTCCTTTAGTTTTCTTTTGGCATGGTCGACCTTGTTGTATTTCCAATGACTTGTATATAAGTACAGTGGGTGCTTTAGAAAATGGTAAGAGAGAAGTGCAAGATAAAGTGAAGATTTATAAGCATAGTTTCAGAAGAGAAGAGTTTAATTTTTGAGGTTTTTGTTTTGTGATTGTGGTGGAGAATAAAAGATAGTAACAATGTGTTGTTGGAGTTAACATAGTGTGTAGGATAGTTGCATTATCAAGAGAATTACTCTTTATCTATTATGGAGAGTTGTATGTATCTTTTCCCTGGGATAGTGTGTCTTAGGTGCACAAGTTCTTTTATGTATCTTTCTAATTTAGTAGTGAACCTTTTATGCAATTCTAGAGTAGTGAGCTCCTATCTATATTTGGTGTTGTATTGGCAGTGAGCCTTTGTTTGCAAGTCTGGAGAAGTGAGCTCCTACAATTCTTGTAATCATAATAAATAACAGTGATTTATCTCTATAAGAAAGTGCTCACTGTGGTTTTTCCCAGTTTGGGTTTTCCACGTATAAAAATATTGAAGTTCATGAGTCATTGTTTCAGCTCATTATTTACTCAATAAGTTTTTTGGTGGATAACATTGATGGTTGATTTTCTAATTTAAGGTTTTGGTTTCTACCGAGTCGCCCCCTCTCAGCATCCAGTGAGTGTTCAACACACACCTTCTTGGATTCACTCATCTTTTGAAATGTAATTTTACCCTTCATCTTATATTTCTCATGGTGGCCTTAAAAACTTACAACATACTTGAAATTTATTCAATTTCTCATATTTTATCTTTGTCCTCTTGGCAAGCTAGATTCCTACACTCTTCCTTATGTAATTCCTTAGAGAAACTTTCAGTTTATTCCTCCAACCTTTTTTCTATTTATTTATATTATTAACATGGATAATTATAGCATTCTATAGATATTATAACCCTTATGAGGCACCTAAAATAGTCACCCAAATCCTCTCTTTCATTTTCCTCAATTTGTCTTTTGAATTTCCTTTGTTTATGCTTTAAATTCTTCATTAAATGCTTTCAATATATGAAACAAAATATTGATGGACCAATATATAATGATTTTCTATTCTATACTCCTTTAAAAAATTTATAAAAACATAAACCAAGTCAAAAAATTGATTTTCTATTCTATACTCCTCTGTAATTCAAAAAGTTGGTTTTTAATTACTATTTCCCCCCTCCATGTGGGTACTTGAATTGGAAGAATAAGATGAGAATGAAATACATAAGGCTAACTGATTTATGGAAAAATCTATATGCATCTAAGTTAAGTAAATTAATTTATTTTCAATTTATAATATGTCAATCAATGACTTCAACCTTTGAATCCTTGAAATTGTGCAATACGATACTATTAAAATCACATTAAACATTGTATTTTCCTCTAATTTTGAAATGGAATACAAGTATTGATTTAAAAAAAATTATCTTTCAACACTCCAAAAAACTCTCTTAAAGCTCCAACTTACACCAAAAACACAAAACATGAACATGACAACAAAATATATTTTTGGTAATGCAAGATTGCTTGTTAGCACAGATGCTCTTGCATCAAACACACCAAATAAGAAGTTTGCACAAGAATGGCTCAAAAATAGATTTGAGTAGTAGGACTACCCTTTAAGGTTGAAGACAACCTTGTAGAAAACTCTAAATTCTATGAATAGGTACATTGTAGTAGTTTTCTTATTTCATTTCTTCCAACATTTTCTTGGAACATTTGTCATCCTTTTTACCAAATTGACTCTTCACTCCTCTTTCCTTTTGTGGGATTCGACACACCACATTTTGGCCACCTCTACCAAAATTATTCAGCAATGTATACATTATTCCTCATAGTTGCATACACATTTATAATACTAAAAATATCATGAAAATCAAATATTTCCATCAACCTCCCTACATTCACCTCTTCATCCATTATCACCACCTCATATGTATACATATCATTATCATCTTTATAATTACCAAAATTATAAAAATAAAATATTATCTCCTTGATTCCCTTCTCAATTATTGTTGTGAGGCTTTCCTTTTTCTCATCATCTACAACATATTCGTCATTACTCTCAACTACAATTTTATTTTCCAACACTTTAAACCAATTTGAAGGACATGCAACCAGTATTATACCATCACTTTTTTCATTTTTTCTTATCCTCTTGCATAGGGATCTCTTCTTTAGTGCAATATATATGATGTTCTTCTTTATCCTTTATTGCTTCACCCTCCTTCATACCTAAGAAGAGATTATGAAATTCAAACAATTTCTTGTCAAGTTCATTTGACACACCTCATAAAATAACATATTCAATTTTGTTATCCTCTTTTGTTGGAGTAATTAGGATATTATCTCATTATTTAATTAATTAGATCCTTCAACTACTTTATTCATTTAAGCTAAATTTAGGTGTTTTTTTCTTTTATTAAATTAGGCTATTAATAGTTAAAGTTGTTTTATCTGTTTTGATTGTGATACTTGAAACTAACTAATTTAGTCTTTCTTTAGGGTTTACATCTAGAGTTTCAATCATCATTTCATAAGGATTTATTTACTAATTGTGTGTGTATATGTATGTATATATGTAAGTATGTATATATTTATGTATGTATGTATATGTATATATATGTGTGTGAATGTATATATGTGTATATGTGTGTGTGTGTGTGTGTGTGTGTGAATACAATCAATACATAATTCTCAGGTTGTGTTGAGAAAATTATCATTGCTTAATCTTTCTTTGTGACAATTGGTGTGCTTGCATGTGATTTTTGGCTTGTGAGGTTCAATCATAAAATTTTACATGGTATAAGAGAAGATTTCCTAAGTTCATGTCCATATCCGTTTGTTTGTTGGAAGATGGCTGGAATTTGAAAACGGGAAGATGTATTTTTGTACGGCCAAATTCCCATTTTGGTCCAAAATGAGAATTTGGCAAATTCCACAAAAAAGGTGGAATTTGC
>MU226210.1:2879620-2897917 GCA_018584345.1 Thuja plicata
GCAAATTCCACAAAAAAGGTGGAATTTGCCAAATTCTCATTTTGGACCAAAATGGGAATTTGGCCGTACAAAAATACATCTTCCCGTTTTCAAATTCCAGCCATCTTCCAACAAACAAACGGGCCCTGTGAGGGATCCAACCTTGAGAGAATCTCTTGTTCACTTTGAACTCAAATCAAGGTTGTCATCGTGTTTGTAGCATCCTAAAACCTGCAGATTGGTTTTTGTTTTGTAAAAACCTAAGTAATTGAAGTTTTACATGTATTTTACGGAGGGACTCAAGAATCAAGGCAAGATCTGGTGGCCAACAAAAAGTTTGGGTACATGGAAGAAAAATAAACCTCGCCATTATATAAGCATCGTCCCAACACCTACCAATTGATTCTTTTTTCAAAATCCGAGCAGTTGAGTTTTGGGGTATTATGAGGCTGCACTTTTCAAGGCAAGATCGAGGGGTCAACAAAAAATCTGGACTCTTTGAGGTGAAAAAAATCTCACCATCATGCTTGTAAAATCCTAAAACTCATAGATCAATTATTCATCTACCAAAATCTGAATGGTTGATTTTTTGGGTAATTCTTTTGGGCACATTTCCCAAAAAATAATCCACACAGTCACTCGCATAGACGTAGAGAATATTTTGTTAGTGTTTAGAGAATATTATATCACTACATGCAAAGAGAATATTTCATTGGAATATTTTGTCACTAGCTGCCAAGAGAATATTTAGTCAGAATATACTATTAATAGAATATTATATTTGATGCCCTTCTTTTTCATTTTGACTTACCTTTTCTAAGATGATCGTAAATTTTGCGTATGAACTCAAAATTGTGAAAATGAGATAACTTTAAAAATCTGGTTCTAGTGCCAATCTAGCAGTGTTGGTAAATTTGTTAGATTTTATTCCAATATTTTTGTACCAAGCTTGTGAAATCGTATCTTTAATTTTCTACTTTCGGGGTCATATCTTGTACATATAGACTATTTGTTGCAAACAAGTAGGCATTGTAAATTTGGTTCTATTCTTTACCCACATCTACCATCCATTTTCTTATAATTTACACCGGGTACTTAGAGATTTCAATTTAGTTCATTTTTTCATTTTTGTCATTTGTAGCTTAAAACGTTGCAAAAGGGTTGTTTTTTCATATTGGGGGGAGAAAAATCATTATATTTCAAGTTCACATACTTCCTTGGCCCTTTCCTACTCTAAAAAATATTTCAAATGACATAACCATATTTCAAATGACTTAATAAACTAACACCATAACTTTCATAGCTAGAAGTCTAAGATGACCAAATTGTTTCAATCTAGGGATTTATGGTCCTATTTAAATGAGAACCAAACAAATTTGACTTGTCAATTTGAGATCCTTCATGTTTGATTTTCCTAAATGTTTCAAATGGTCTTTAGTTCTATATTGATTCTTGTGACACTACTAGGGCTATGTGGTTGAAATTTTGGGAGATGTTTGGGGGTATTAATGAGTTCTATTCAGTTTAGCTTGAGTCAGATTTGACATCATTAGTATCTAATTCCTTCCCCTTTATTTAAGTTCATCTGGAGAAATTGAAATCCATCATATCAATTTTACAAAGTTGTGGTAAGGACAAGATTAACAAAGAGTGAATTTTTCTAATTTTGTCAAAGCTTCAAGGCCCCTTTCAATTCTTTACTTCTTCCTTTTATTCCACCATGAATCGTTTCATTCATGCCCGCACTATACCTTAATTTAGGTGTTTTGTTATTGACTTACACAAATAAAAACCAAGTTGACACAATTTATTTACTTTTTTGGTTCCATGTCATAGGCTTTGGTTGCTCAATTATCTAAAGAGAAACAAAAGAATAAGTAGAAACATGCTAGAAGTTCACGGTCTAATTGTCTAGATTAAGAGTCTCATGCACAAGATTTAGATTCTTCCTCCTCTCCCAAAGGGTCTTCATCTAGGAAGGACAAACCTAAGTGCGCTTATTGCACCAAGACAGGATATGATGGGCATTATTTTTATGCAAAACAGATTGTTGAGCTGATATATCTTCTTCAGAGGCATCATATTCAAGTGCCTTCATCTAGTTTTTCCTCTTCTACCACTTCAAGAACTACACATTATGGATTAACTTCTATGGAATATGGTGAATACATGATGAAAGGCCATACTCTCTTTTCATTGACACACCTTCAGTCTAGTAGGTGGATTCTTGATTCAAGAGCCTCTCATTATATGGCTTTATCTATGAGTGAATTCTCTTAGTATGTGCCGTGTTCTTTACCACACATATTTATGGGTAATAGCACTTACATGAGTTCTATTAGAATGGATTCTATTGCAGTTCATGCTAGCATATTAAATGATGTACTTTTTTCCTTCATTATCAACCAATCTCCTTTCCATATATCATATTTCTCATATTAGGCAGGATAAGATAGTTGAGTTCACCCCTAATTTTGCACTCATTATAGATCTACATAGTAGATAACTTATTGTAGATGGAAGTGTTGATCATGGATCATGATGAAACTCCTCTTATCAAACTAGCTCATAAAATGGTTTAACTTATGATATCCAACACTTAGTAAATGTTAGAACATTTGATCTAAATTTGGAAGATCAATCTTTCTAGTGGGAATTAGAAGTGTGTCTTGTACCTGATATGGTCTACCTAACACGAAGTGTTGCAAATATCTTTTAAATTTTAAAAGGTTCAAAATTGGATCTATTCTATATAATGCAAGTTTGATTCCATATGTTTCTCCAATACATAATATTAGTGAAACCTTTAAGTGCACTAATTTCTTATTTTCAATATGCTAAAAGAAAATATGGTCCATGTTCTACATGATATCTTCAAATAGGATGTAATAAATGTGGTATTTCTTGGAAATTAATTTTATGTGCTTTTTTTGTATAATTCATAAATAATTATATTTTTTATTTTATCATCTAAAATCCTCTGACACATATGGAAAGTTAGAAATGGTGACATATTTCAAGGAAAAAGGAGGTGCATCATGGAACCTTACAATGATTTTTCTCTCCTCTCTATTATGATGTAAGTTTCAATGGCTATGAAGAATTCAAAAATACTTTTTATAAACTACTTGACAATGGATTTATTTTGCTTCATGAATTTGAGATTTTGCATACTAAGTGGTGGCTAGACATTTAATGACATGAAAAAAAAGATAAAGAAAATAGTGATGAAGAAGAAGTTAGACTAGCATATACTAGTCTAATAGTGTTAATTTTAGTGCAGACAAGTAATGTAACATCTTCCAAAACAAGTGGGAAGCTATAGCTTTAGATTTCAAGGACTATGATAGTATAGAGAATTAAATAAATGTGACTAGGATTGTTCTTATTTTGGAAGAGAATGTTGTAATTTCAAATTATGAGGTTTATATGTTTTAGATATAAATGTTATTGTAGATAATAAGGATATTGTTAATAATAATGGTAATCTATCTTTAGTGGTTATCATAATTTATTTAGTAGCTTGTAGTACTATATTTATATGCATAATATGTAGTTCTATTATTATCTAACTTCCCAATATTTTTATTTCTAATGTATTATATCCAAGTATGGACAAGTTTTGTTTTAGATGGTTAATATTCAAATGTAGCTTATTGGTGACTAAATGACCCAAATATTTGTTACAAATATGGCATGTTGGTTGTCATTGATTTCAAACTTGTTGGAAGGATGAAGCATTGGTGACAGGTTGGAAGGATGAAGTATTGATGACATTTTGGAAGGATGAAGTATTAGTGTTAGGCATGTTGATACTTTGGTTGTGTTAGGTACATATGTATTTAGACTATTCAGTTCAGTGTGCAGGGATTATGGTGGAAATTACTTGTGGTGGATATAATTCAAAATATCTTATGCATTTGCAGTTCCCTTGGTCCAAAAAATGTTCAAATAAATGTACATCATTCTAGTTGTGTCCTGGATATTGTTGTGGTAGTGATGAAATCATTGTTTATATATAGTGATTTTTTTGCTAAGTCTCTTGTTCATTTATATGGTACAATTTAGTGATGATGATGCTGTGGATATATGGAACCTATACATAGATTTTGTTGAGAACATTTACTTCTTGCCAAGTGGTGCTTATTTTGGATGTTATTAGTTGATTTGTTTCTACTGTTTATTTTAGATACTATGTTAAGCTTGTTGGTTTGGGATTAGTGCAGTTGCTTGGTGTTACTGTATCATGTTGAGGTTGATGATCTAGTATTACTATTATTTTTTATGTTCGTTTGTTGTTACTGTGTTGTAGATGAAGCTGGTATTATTGGTGTTCTCTGATAGCTAATAATTATCTCAAATTAGTTTGTAGTATCTCTAGTGTCCTTAAGGTATGTTGGAAATAGTGTTGTTGAATAGTGATCTTAATCATGATTGGTCATACAATATATTTTTTGGTGATATTTGTGGTCCTCAAGTAAGCTTTGATGATCTATGTTTGATGTGTTCAATTATGCTATGTTTTTGTGTATGGATGTGCTACCTTATTTGGGACCATTATTTTAGTTTGGATACACTTTACAATTGATGTTGGAATGTTAATTTGGGTATCACCTTGGTGTGTGGAGATTTGCATGCTTCAAGATTGCTTTAAAAGATGCGTCTTGGTCAACTATTATAAAATCTTTAATGCCTATCTACAAGTTACATTTTAAAGAAGACTTTGGTTGACATTTTGACCATTGGATCTAACTTTGGAGAGTGTACTATGATATATTTGGGTCCCCTCTTTCTCCAGGAGTGAATTACTTCATGTATCTTGAATCCAGATGATCTATTTTATGTAATTATGTTTTACCTTTGTTGTGGTCAACCTTCATCAAATATCTAAATGATCTATTCCATATTTAAGGAGTACATTCAAAGTTTGTAAGTGTGTGAGAGTGTGGAGAAAGAGTGTATGTATGGAAGAGTGCATGGTGTGAAAAAAAAAGAATAAAGGGTGTTTGCAGAAATCAAAAATTAAAGGAAATATATTCAAAGAGAGTGTATTTCTAATTTGTGTTCAGGAGATTCTTCCTATTTTATTTCTAAGATTGATGCTATTGGATGATAGTGAGTCTAGTGTAATACTTTTGTATCTTGTCCTGAGAAAATGAGTTTAAGTTGTACAAATCCTTTGTATCTTTCCCTAAGGTTGTGAGCCCTAGTTGTGCAAGTCTTGGCAGTGATCTGAAACATTTTAATTTAAAATTATCTATATTGTGAGTTTGATTCTCATTGTGGTTTTTCCCATATTTGGGTTTTCTGCTTAGATCTAGCATCCATGTGTTGATTATGCTTTGTGTTTTATGGTTCCATTAAAGTTAATTGTTAATGATGATTTGAGGTATATCAAGATTTGAAATAAAGTTATTATTGTTTTCCAGACCGATTCACCTTAGTCCTGCCATGTTTTTGACAATTGGTATTAGAGCTTGATCCCTTATTATGAAGCTTAATCACTCAAGGGAGATCTAGTATGGTGCAGGATTTGAGTTTCAAGGCTCTAAAGTTTGAAGGAACAAATTAATCCTATTGGAAGGAATGAATGGAATTTCATTTAGATTCTTTTCCAAAAGGATTATGGGAAAGTATTTATAAGGGTTATACTGCACCTCTGGGTGGACCATAGACTTTAGATGAGACAAAAGATGAAAAAAACAATTTGAAATCTAGGGTTGCTATTGTAAATTATTTGAGTGATGAAGTATTTGGGAAATTCATTGGATTGAAGATAGAAAAAGAGATATGGGACAAACTAAGAAGTGTATATGAAGGATATCCGAGCATCAGATGCAGGAGCATCTAGGGTGTAAGAGCAATCTTACATCACCCAAAAATATTGTCTACTTTTCCAATAAGGGCTAATTTGGTCAGGGTTACTATTTTAGAAAGTTTACTATTTTTAGTAAATCTTTTGTTTGAGCACATATCATTCCAATTTCTTCGATAGAGGTTCATTTTGGATATATAAGCATGCCAGTAAAGTTTCATAGAAAGATCAAGTCCACTTTTGAAGATATTGAATTTTTTAGTTTTGGTGAGGTGGTACAAAAAATGTTGAACTCGATTTTGAAGGCCTTAGAGGCTCCTAAAGGGGTTAAAACTTGTTGGGGATGACACTTTTCCATCCTAGGTTGTAGAGTTCTTCGAGAGGTTTTTGAAAAGTGATTATAATAGTCAAGAAGGTTCACGGGTCAAAAGCTATGAATTACTGATGTTGTACCTTCAAGACTCAAGTTTCGATACAAAAAGGAAGAGAGAAAAATCACTTAGGTGGGAAATTGAACCCTGGGCACCAAAATGGGAAAATTCACTTTCTAGAATATTCTAAGGCGCTTATTGGTGATACATATATAGGGATGAAGGTGGGTTTTGATCGCAGTTCCGTAAGTGTAGATTGTGGCTATGTCTTGCAGATTATTGTAATAGAAGGTCCATGCAGTTGTAGCATGTTATTTTTTTGAATATTGTAATGTCATTTCAGTGAAGATAATAGAAAGAAAGTGATTTTTTCTTGCAATTGTTCTTTCTTGTAATTTTATTTTTATTTGCTTGAGTGTTGTGTGTGTTTGGGTTAGTAAGAGGAGTAGTACCCTATATACGAAACAAAAGAAGCCAAAATGACAAATCTAAAGCACAAGTTTGAAAATTTAAAGATGGTTGATGATGAGTTCATTGAAGGATATATTCACAGGGTAAATGAGATTGTTAATTCCATTAAGAGTGCTAGTGAAAAAATAGAAGAAAAAGAAGTGGTAAGAAAAGTATTGATGAATCTTCCTAAACCTTACAAGAAAAAGAAATATACAATTTAAGAAATTTGTGATTTAAATTCCTACACCTTGGATCAACTTCTTGGTTCACTTTTTGTATTTGAGATCATTGAAATGGATGAAATCATGAAAAAGAGGAAAGAAGTAACATTCATAGCATCGGTCAAGTCTAAAGGTGGAGTTGAAGAAAACATGGATGAAATTGAAGCAAAAAATTTAAGAAGAATGGTGAGAGGAATCGACAAATACAAAGGTAAGTTGCCTCTAAAATGCTTTAATTGTGGTAGTATTGGTTAGTTTTCTTCTAATTATCCTCATCGGGAATAATATAAGGGATATGATGATAAAAAGGGAAATAGTTATGGAATTAATGATAAGAGAAAGAAGACAGATAAAAGCGACAAAGAAAAAGGAATTATATGCACTATGGAGGAACATTCTTTCGAGGATGAAGATGATAATGACTCAAATGAAGAATAATTATTTTTGGCTATAAAGGAAGCTAACAAAGAAAGATATGGAAGACCAAAAGAGAAGATGACTTCAAAACATGCTAAAATGGAACATACTATGTGGATTATTGATTTTGAATTCTCAAACCATATGACAGGGGATAAGGAAAATTTTATGAATCGTGAAAAAGTGTGATAGAGGATTTTTAAGATTTGTTGGTGAAGAAGTTGCCTCTATTTGCGGGATTTAGAGCATCTCAATTAATGGTAATCATAAAATTAATGATGTCTATTATGTTTAAGGACTAAGACATAACTTTCTAAGTGTTATTCAGATGTACAATAAAGGCTATGAAGTTACCTTTTATAAATCCAGATGTGCAATTAGAAAAGGAAACAATAGAAGACTAGTTTCTAAATGTGTTGGAGAAAATAGAAATTTTTACTGCATAAGTAATAATGGTCAAAGTAATTATTTGATGACACAAACATACAAACTTGAAGATGAATCTAAAAGAAAGGAAAAAGAAGATAAGTTGGGAATATATAGTTGAAGAAGAATAATGTCAGACAGAGGAAAGACAAACAATGAAGCTGGTATCAGAATTAACTAAAACAGATGTAGAGAAATGTATGAGATTTGAATATGATGTACAGAAGTTGAAGGATGAGTAAAAATATGCAAAAGAACAAATTGACAAGTTCAAGGAACCCAAAGATGGTAGTAGGAATGAGATTTTAGAAGAATAGAGAAAGGAAAATGAAAGAAGTGGATCTAGGGATAATCTTATGATGAAAGGAGTTAAGAGTAAACTTAATTTGGCTAAGAAGTCAGAACAAAAAATAATTTAGGAGTTCCCCTTCTTCTGTGCAAATCAGGTATTTCTCAAATTTTGTTGATAAATTCTTTTAATGTAATAAGTCTGGTCATAAAGCTAGGTATTACATAAGTCAAATAAAAATTAATTAATTAATATAAAATTATACTTTTGCAATAAGTGTGGACATATGATAGGTGAGTGTAGGAGTAAGATAAAGAAGAGTATATGTACGGATGAATAATTTTTCAAATATGCTAGAAATTTCAGTGGATTGCTATATTTGTAAGATGCATGGACAAAAAAGTTTCTAAGTGTAGGATAAACAAGAATGTTGGAAGAAGTCATAAAAATTAAATGGAGGAAGACCACAGACTAATCTGGTATGTTACAATATAATAGAGTCGGTCACATTGATAATTTTTGTAGAAGAAGAATTGACGAAAATAGTGTACCGGTAATGAAGATCAATGTTAGTAAAGATAAGGAAGAGATGCATAAGTTCTAGGTAAAAGAATCAAACAAGATGAAGAAATATTTGAGGATGGATCACCACCCTCTGGTGGTGCTGATTATTTTTCTTAAAAGACAATGTATGAGTTGAGGAGGAGAACTAATTGCAAAATATTTATTCTCATCTTCCTCGTTGGGTACTGAGTTTCTCTTAGTATCAAAAATATGGTTAATAATATTTTCTATAGTTGGAATTTTTTAGAAGATCTATTGAAGAGATGAAAATGTTTTTTAGAAAAGTAGATGAGGTACATTTCTCTAGGGGGAAACTCAAAAGCTTTATATTCTGTCTCCTGGGCTGATGCAAATTTTTGTTCTCAAGGGGATGAGTGGATTTTGGTATGCTAGAAGATTGACATGTTACACTTTGTCCTTAATGTCAAAGGGGGAGAGGTTTTTCTAAATCTCATAAGTGTTTCCATCAATGATAGAGGGGGAGATTTTACAAATATTGAATATGGGTTGTCATTGATGTCAAACTTGTTGGAAGGATGTGTTGGCACTCTCAAATTTTTAAGAAATTTGGAGTGACCAAGTGAAATTTCTCTAAGGCACAAAGTTACTACCCCTAAAAACTTGTGGAGAATGCCTACTTGGAACGCATGTAAAATGAGACCTGATGTTTTTTATGAGAAACCACTTGGAGAGTGTGTTCAACACCTTTCATTTAGAAAGTACAATGGGTTTCAGCTCTCAAAATTCAATTTGGGTGTATTTTGGAAATAGCCATTTGGAGGTCATTACCCAATTCTGCACTTGTGCATGTTCCCAGTTTTATCAAGTGACCCACTTTGACAGTTTGTATCTTTGGCCAGACTCATACCAGTGATGTAAGGAGTGTTACAAGGTGTTGTAGGCATAAAAGTGAACCTCTATGCCCATCTGTAGACCCTTGTGAGTTTATATGTTCAGTTTTCAGTAGCCTTTCTGTTTGCATTTTATTCTAGTTTTCTGAGTGTCAAATGCAAAATTACAGAATTTTTAAGTAGCCTACTTTGAGATCTTACAAGTTGCACCCAGTTCAAGAAAATGAGGAATTGAATGTTTCCCCATATTGCAAACATGGAAATGTACCTCCATGAAGAGTTTCAGATCATGGTAAATCCATTTGACCACTTTGCTTGGTCCATTCCAAATCCAATTTCTACAGTTTCACTATGTTTAAGTTCAGGAAGCTTTGAAGGGCTGAATTTCAAGATGAATTATGATTGACTAGTTGATCATTTGGAAAATCAAATTGCAACCTTATTTTCTATATATACAAAGGTGAATCTATTCCCATACTTTTATACTTTAAGGTGTGCATTTGATTGATCTGTGAAATTAAAACCAAAAGCCATTTATTCAAGTTGCAAATGTTGACAAAGTTACATTTGCAGAATAGCCACTCTCAGGGAATTTTAACTTCATATCAGATGGTTTTTTTGATGTTCCAGTTGTCTATCTATATTCTTTTCATGTAAATATACCACCAGGACTAGTGGTTGAGCCTCAAGACATATTTTGATATCTTTGCAAGGGCAAATCTGAATATAATTTATGCAGTTTGTACGTTTGCATTTGTCAGTATTTTGGAATGATCAAGTTTCAGTCATTGATAACTTGCACCTGATTTCAAATGAGGCTAAATCCTTTTAGACATTTGTTCTTTGTGCGTAAGTGAGTGCTCATCCCTGATGGTGATCTCCTAATGCAAAATTTGATACTTTATAAGGCAGTGATTAAATGGGTTTCCAGAAGAGTTTAAATGTGCCCAGTTCTAGATATATTAAACAGTCAACTTTGGAGATTAAAATAGTATGCCTCAGAAAGCATTGTGGAGATATGTTTTTGTAGAGTAATGATAAACATGAAAATATCCTAATCTTCCATATTTGAATGCTTTAGGAAGTCTTTTAGTCTATTTTTTAAAGTCGGTTCCAGAGGCAATTGCTATTAGTAAGATCAGTATTGCAAAATTATAAAAAGTGGTTCTAATGGTCGCCAGTTCAATTCTTCATGGTCCAATTGGTTAATGGGCTACATGTTGGTAAATTGAAGGTAAAATAATGTTCAAAATAGTGGTTCACAAATCAAGATGTAAAGGACATAGAACTAGATTTTTAATTTGATGGTTAATAGTGATCTCTTTGTTACAAATAAGAAAGATGGGAAAGTATATGCTATCCTAGATTACAATAAGCTAATTAAATAATGAAATGACTATGAAGAGAATTAATTATTTGTTAGAAAAGGGTGTTTCAAAGGTGGCTGAAAAACACAAGTTTAGTGCATGAAATGGAGGAGGATACCAGCACAATGAATAAAAACATTTAAAACATTAAATGCAAATGTAATTGTTGGGGAGATGTTGCTAAAAGGGCTTTCAAAAATTTCAAGCTAATGCAAAGCAATAACATATGACAGATAGCATGAAGGCACGTGAACTCTTTAACAAATGCTATGGAGGGTGAAAAGAAGCACATCATATAGGCGAAAAAGATGTCTCTACTTTTTTGCAAACGCTCACGCACTCAGGTTATTTCACTCACAGTCAAATCTTTGGATCATCAGATCCTATTCTTTTCTAAAACAAAGTATGTGATTGTAAATTTCAAAACTGATGGATATCGTATGTGCTCTTTGGTTATGCCCCCAAATCAGGGAATTAATGAATGGAAAAGTATTTTTAGCTCTCATTTTTGGATGAAAAATATCTTAGCTAAACCCTTTGCCATCAAAATGGTGAATCATTTTTCGGCACTGGATCCTTCTTCCCCTAGAGCTTCCTCTAGGGCTTCCCCTCAGAAGAAGCATTCGCTTGCACAGATCAATCAAAGACCTAATTTACCTAGACCTATGGATACTTCCCCAACAAAGTTTAGTGTTTACTCCCCGCCTCACTAGAGGAATATTGGCCCAAACGAATCTCTACTCCCATTGATTCCAGTTCATAATATAACTAGAAAGCATACCGCCTCTTGCATGTCGGTTATGGCCAAAAGTTTGGAGCTAGGTTCATGTCACGCTAGTCCTGGATCTGCATTAGGTAATATTTACTCCCCCCCTATAAGCGACCCAGGAATCTAGAGAAAGTAACAAATGTTAGGACAAACATATTTCCACAAAACATTACAAATCATAAGGATTGTTTTTTTAACCTTAATCAGAGAAAAAAATATTTTCATTAAAAATGATATGGCAGGTAGGATTCAAAATATGTGTGCAGAGTATGGCCTATTTTGTAGATGGAATGGAATAAAGGCAAAATCAGACACGATTGTAGATTGGCTAACAGAACAATTGGACAATAAGGTATGTATCACTATCCTCCAAGAGAAGTTTTTATATGTAGATTGTTCCAGCAAAAAATTGAAAGTGAAACTTATAGCAGAAGGATGCCCGAAATTTAGAAATATAGAGTTTTTTATCCAGGATTGGTCCCCAATGTTTAACCCGGAAGACTTAGAGCTTATGGTGGAAAAGATTATTTTGCTTAAAAATTTACCAATCAAACTATCTGATGATGAATCCCTCCACGAAATAGGCAATGGACTAGAAAAATTCAAAGGTTTTATAGACTCTGAGAATGCTCATGTTGAAAAAGCTATTGTTGTTAGCATGAAACTTAATGATAACCTTAATAAGCCGATGGAAATTTCATATAAATCAAGCTCGGTCATTATAAACCCTAAAATTATAGATTATGATTCTAAAGATAATGATCGTACTTTTGATAAATTTTCTAGGGCTAATTTGTCCCAGTTGGAGAATAATGGTAAGTGTTTTACCGTTATTTCTCCAATTAGTAATGTTAATAAAAAGCCTGATAATTTTGCTAAAATTGTCATAGATTTCCTCTCCAACATTGGGGGTTTCGAGATTCTAAGTAAAATTGGAAATATGGATTCCGTTTCTATTCCAGGTAATACATGCTTATCTTTGGATTCAGAGCTAAACTAAGCTATCATTAATAAGTTTCCTAAAGATAACTAAAATCTAGTTACCCTTGGTTATCAGAAAGTAG
Organism: Thuja plicata; assembly: GCA_018584345.1. Classification (NCBI taxonomy): domain Eukaryota; kingdom Viridiplantae; phylum Streptophyta; class Pinopsida; order Cupressales; family Cupressaceae; genus Thuja; species Thuja plicata. The sequence continues at coordinate 2,892,207 of MU226210.1, forward strand.
CTAGTAATTCAGAGCAAGCTAACCTTAATAATGTTCCCTTCCCCTTGGCCCCGTTATCTATTGAGGATCCCTCCATTGATGTTTGTGAATTAAGTAATGATTCTGGAAGGAGGAAGGAGGAAGATAGGATTATCCTGGAATATGTGTGTGAGGTTTTAGTGAAGGATATTATGGAGAAATTTATAGAGGAAATACGTGACGAAGAAGAGGTTGATCGTTAGAGGAAATTTTTAATTGCGGAATGTTTAGCACCTAATTCCCCTTTAACTTTACAAGAATTACATCAATTTTTGGAAGAGAGTTCTCAATCAGAGAAGAAGGAAAATGTGATCCTTGGTATTGTATCCTCCCTACCGAGTAAATGTTTTCCATATTGTGCTAAGACTATTAAGAAATGTGGTAGGAAATCTACCCAAGAGCTAAGGTTGTTAGCCGGGGAAGCTATGGGACAAGTTAAACTCACTGAGATCTTCAATGTAGGGAAGGGGAAGTTCCTTCCCAAGGAAACATGAATGTCCTCACCTGGAATGTTAGGGGCTTAAATGCCCCTAACAAACAATGGATCCTTTCCCATTGTATAAAAAACACTAAATCAGATATAATTCTACTTCAGGAAACTAAATTAGATCAGTTAGGACTTCAAAAATTTAACAAGAAACTAGGGGTAAAATAAATATGGGGTATTCCTACAGTAGGGGCCTCAGGTGGTCTAGGTATTATTTGGGACCCAAGATCTAGTACCCTGACAGAATTAGAAGATCATCCCAACTGGTGTTGTGGTTTGATAAAGAGTCTACGCTTTGACTTAAAATTTTGCATTATAAATGTATATGGCCCTATACAAAATACAAATAAAGAAAAAGTTTGGAATGAAATAGAACATAAAATGCATGAATTTGGACAAGATATAGTCATTATTGGAGGCGATTTCAACATGATAACAAAGTTTTCAGAAAAGAGGGGGGGCTCAAGCCATCTCTCAATAGCTGCTAGGGACTTTAATGGTTGGATTAATAGAAATAATCTATTTGAAGTTGAGACTTCAGAGAAGTAATTCACCTGGAACAATAGACAGAAGGGCTTCAGTTTTATTGCAGAAAAAATAGATAGGTTCTTTCTTAAAAATAATTTGGTTGAGCTCACTTTTACTTTATTGGCTAAAGTATTACCCATTTCTGGTTTTGACCATTTCCTAGTTGAATTACAAATCCTTAAGGATAAAATCCCCGAAAACTGTCCTTTCAAATTTGAATAGATGTGGCTAAAAGAGGAAGGTTTCTTGGAAATGATTGAAAAATGGTGGATGGAGATTGATATTTCTAGATCTAAACTATTTCAAGTAGTTAACAAACTAAAAATTATTAAGATCAAACTGAAATAATGGAATAAATCAAATTTTGGCAATATTTTTGAAACAAAAATTAATATTGAAGATCAATTAAAGACCCTAAATGCTCAGGTTTTAGAGACAAGAATGGATACTAATCTATACAAAGAAGAAAAAAAATTATTACAAAATTATGAAGAGGTTAGCAAAGGAAGAGGTTTTCTGGAGACAAAAATCTAGAGAAACATGGTTAGCTGAGGGAGACAAAAACACCAAGTTCTTCCATAATAGCACTAAGAAAAGAAGATGCAATAATAGGATTTCTGCCATTATGGATAAAAATAACATTTAGTAGAGGATCCTAAAGAAATAGCTAATGAGGCTGTAAATTATTTCAAAGAGATTTATCAGATGAATGAAGTACCAAATATAGAGAATCAAAATAGTATCCTAGAAAATATTCCAAAGATTATCTCCAAAGACCAAAACAAGATGCTTCTAGCCAAACTCTTGAAAGAAGAAGTATAAAATATCCTTAATAAGATGAATCCAGATAAATCCTCAGGCCCTAATGGCTTCCCTACCTACTTTTTCTAGAAATGTTGGAGTGTCATAGGTGATGAAGTAACAGCGGCCTTGGACGGGATTAGGAATTCAGGGAATATCTTAAAAGAGGTTAACAATACTTTCATCGCTCTAATACCTAAAAAACCAAAGCCAGATAACTTCAATGATTTCACACCTATTTCTCTATGTAATACATTAGATAAAATTTTCTCTCAAACTATGGACAGTAGACTACAAAAACTCCAACCATACCTAATAAGTGAGGAATAGTCAATTTTTGTACTGGGAAGATCAATCTATGATGGGATTATTATTGCAACCGAGGCAATTCACTCTGTTAAAATCAACAAGAAACCAAGTATGTTGATGAAGTTAGATATAAAAAAGGCCTATTATAAAGTTGATTGGTTGTTCCTCCAGAAATGTTTGCGTGCTTTTGGGTTTGTGGAGAATTGGGTAAAACTTATCTTTACCTGCATTTCTTCCCCTAAGTTCTCAATTCTTGTCATTGGCTCCCCTCAAGGTTTTTTTGAGATTTCTAGGGGAATTCACCAAGGCGACCCTATTTCCACATTTTTTTTCATCGTTATGGCTGAAGCGTTAGGCCGTGCCATAAACAAAGCTAAAATGAATGAGGAAATCCAGGGTATACAGATCACTAGCAATGTTGAATCAATAACCCATCAATAATTTGTTGATGATACGATGCTATATGGGAACAACTCCATCTCAGAGGCTAAAGCTTTCAAACATATTTTAGATTTATACGCTTCAGCCTCAGGACAGGAAATTAATAAGGAAAAATATGAGATATTCTTCTTTAACACTAATCCAACTATTAAACAAGGTATTATAAACATTCTAGATTTCAAAAAAGGAGCTCTTCCATGCAAATACCTAGGTTTCTATTTAGACATGGGATCTAAATCTTTTGCATCCTAGAGTCACACCGTAGAGAAAATCAAAGGAAGAATGTCCTCCTAGAAAGGTAAATGGTTATCTTTGGCAGGGAAAGTTATTATGATCCAATCTGTCCTCTCGGCAATCCTTCTTTACCAATTAGCATGCTTAGAACTTCCTACTAATCAAAGAAATGAACTTAATAAGATGTTGTGAACATTTTTCTGGCAAGGTTCTGGGGAAAAAAATAAAATTGCCCTTTTAGCTTGGGAGAAGGTATGTATGCCAAAACATGAAGGAGGTGCAGGTATCAGCGACCTTAAATTCCAGAGTAAGGCCTTTGGGGCGAAATTAGTATGGAGAATGTTTAGTAACCCCAACCTTAAATGGGAAAAAATCTTATCTCATAAATATCTAAATCAACCTAATCCTATTAATATCTTTCATGAGATAGATCCCCCCCAAGGGCTCCAGAATATGGAACTTTATGATGGATTGTAGAGATATTATTCAAGATAGGCTTACCTGGGACCTCGGTCAAGGGGATGAAGCTTTGTTTTGGTCTGACTCATGGGCAGGGCATCAATCTATTGATCAATTACAACAATGGATGGAATCGAAAGGCATCCTTGAAGCTAACTGGGGTTCTAAGGTTAAAGATTACATTGTATGTGATTCTGATCCCATAGATGGGTGGAAATGGAAAGATAGAGGTGGCATGTGTCTCCCAAGTGAAGAAGAAGATAGGCTAAATGTGATCTTGGAAGCTAGGAAGCCTATGGTGCTTTCAAAATAGGATAAATTGATTTGGGATGGTAATAAATCTGGGGTATATAAAATCAAAGATGGTTATAATTATCTCAGATCAAAAATTAATAAACCAAAATTTAACCTTCCTTATAACTTATTTTGGGGTAAAGACACCTTACCTAAAGCTGGATTTTTTGCCTGGTTAGTTTGGCACAGGAAAATTCTAACAGCAAACAAGTTTCAAAGAATGGGCTTTATGGGCCCAAGTAGGTGTTTTTTATGTGAAAAATAGGAGGATAGCATTGACCATCTTCTTTTGGCATGTCCATTTTCTAGGAATATTTGGGACTGGCTATGCAAGAAACTAAATTGGATATCTTCTTTTCCATATTCTATTTTTGAGTTCCTTCTCTCATGGCCTCAATTAAACAAAGATAGCATTTATAGTTTATTATGGTCTTTAGCACCTCCTATTGTATTATGGGAGATTTGGAAAGAGGAATAGATGAATTTTTCAAGACACCAAAATGGACTCCTCTAGTCTCATCAACAAAATTGAAAGCTCTATTATAGAAGTTACTAATAATAAAATCTTGCTTAAAACCAAAAAGGAGGCAATGATGACACTCTAGAATGATAAAACTAGAAATATATGGTTAGGATTGAAACTCCCCCCTTTCATTGGTCATGGTCCAGATCAGGCCTCTATTAAAAGGAAATCCTATAAATGGTTTCCACCCACTGAGGGGTGGTATAAACTTAATTTTGATGGAGCATCAAGAGGTAACCCTGGATTGGCAGGGAGTGGTTGCACTATTCATAATTCAGAGGGAGTTGAAATAGCTAAGAGTAGCAGATTTATAGGAAGCGAAACTAACAATTGGGTGGAATTAGAAGCCTTGATTGAAGACTTATCCCTAAGTAAAAAAACTTAAGATCAACAACTTAGCTATAGAAGGTGATTCTGCTATAATAATTAATGCACTAAGGAAGGGTTCTCTCATGAACTGGAGATTAGACTCTCTCCTTTCTCTTGCTCTTCTCTTGAGTAAATTCTTTGATAAAATTACTATAAACCACATTTATAGGGAGGTAAACGGATGTGCAGATGAGCTAGCTAACTTAGCTATTGACAACTACATAGCTAGCAAGCTTACTCATACTTAACTGGAAGCTTTTAAAAAAAGATTCTATCCTTCCTTCTGTTTATATATGTATAATCAGATACATGTATGTGTGTGTGTGTGTGTATATATATATATATATATATATATATATATAGTTTTCTATAAATGTCACTTCACTTAAATTTCCACACACACACACACACACACACACACACATATATATATATATATATATATATCTATTCATATAAATATTCATACTCGACTGGTAGCTTTTAAAGAGTATATCCTTCCTTCATTTAAATGTGTATAAACAAGAAATATATATATATGTAAATATGTATGTATGTATTACGTATATATATGTATAGTTAGAAAATGGAAGAACTTCCATAGGAGACTGGTTTAGCCTTCTGAGTGAGTGGTTTGGGTTCATGACAAGTGCCTCTAAATGGGTTCCTGATCTTGACATGGCTTCCTCCCTGACCTGCCTTTCTAACCTCCATTTTATGACCTGAATTTTGCATTTTGGGTCTCTGACCTGTGATCCTGGGATTTGAGGATAGGGTCAACCTCCTAGGACAAGGTCAACCTTGACCCTGCCCTAGGATAGGATTGACCTCGACCCTATCCTAGGATAGGGCTGACCTCGACTCTATCCCAGGGTCCAAATCCCAGGAACTTTTGGTTTTTGAGATTTCGGTCTTCACAAAAAGTTTTCTCCCGCTTCCGGGTCGGCTGTTTCGGGATCTGAATTGGTTGATTCCTAAGTTATATTTAATATAGGTCCTCTCCTAGGGGTAAAGGATTAAATGATGATTTAATTATCCTATGTAGGCCTCCTAAGAAGATTGTGCCCTAGTTTCATATAAAAGGGAGCCTTCTCCTCTCATTTTCTCTAAGCATGAATAAACATCATCAAGCATCATTAGGCAATTGAGAAGGATTTTCAAGTGCAATTCAAGAAAGATAAGGAGAAATATTTCAAGCATCCATCCATTCTCAAGCATTCAAGCATCCATTTTCATGAAGGAGATCCA
>MU226210.1:2919417-2930915 GCA_018584345.1 Thuja plicata
ATTCTGAAAGTTTGTAATTCCACATTTGTGGAGATAATAAGAAGCCCATTTTCTATTCTTGCAAATTGTTGTTGCTTCTCTGTTTCTGTTATGTGTTTGTGGCATTAAGGGGAGCACCCTTCATCAGCTTGGTTGGCTTGATTGCTTTGATTGCATTGGTAGTGGATCAAGCTGTGTTAGAGGGGCTGAATGCATGTTCGCAAAGCTCATGATTGTGACAATATTGATTGATAGATTTGATTTCTCTAATCGTATTGGCAGCTGATCAAGCTGTGTCAGATGTGCCCAATGCTTGTTTGCAAAGCTCATGATTGTGACAATTTTGATTGATAGATTTTTGATTTGATCAATTTGGCAACTGATCAAGCTATGTCAGATGGGCCCAATGCTGATTTGCAAAGCCGATGATTGTGACAATTGATTGACTGGGCGTGCTTGCCCCTTGCTTTCTTTGATAACTGAGTTGGTTTTATTGCTTTGGGATTTTGTAATTTTTTTGATTGTTTTTTATGAAGATTGATTTTCTCTTGATTTTTTATCTTTTTAGGATTTTTTATGAGTTTTCCGATTTTTAGGAATTTTTATGACATTTGGAATCGCCCCCTAGTCTGGTGGACCAGTATTAACCATTGGTAAGTGCTTGGTGCTCAGAGGGGATTTGTGCTTCTGTATGTAGCTTGGGATAGTCATTCTTGCATTTTAAAGTGTGCTCAAGCTTTTGGAACTCCTTGATGGTGAAGCCAGATTTGAACACTTGGCGCCTGTTTGTCAGATTTTCACCAAGGTACCTACTCAATAGCGCTTGAATACCAGGTTTTCACTGAGAGAGCGATTTTTTTTTCTCTTTACTTTTTTTCTTTTTTTGATTGTCGCCAAGGCACCTGATTACCAGGTTTTCACCAAGGTAACTTTTGTATTTTCTGATTTTTTTGAAATTTTCTGGATATGTAGATAAATGCCTTAACCATAAAGACCTTTAAGGGTAGAACTGCTTCAGGTGCATGTTGTTGATGTAGCCGGGGATTTGATCTCCTTCTGGTGTTGCTAGTATGAATGCCCCACTCTGAGTAGAGCTGATAATAACAAATGGTCCTAGCCAGTTAGGCTTGAACTTACCAAGTTTGACTCGCTCTGCTTGATTCTTCTAATTTTCCATGAGGACGAGGTCTCCTAACTCAAATGTTCATGGCTTCACCTTCTTGTGATAGTTCCTTCTAAGGTGATTTTGATAGCCTTGTAAGTGGTCGAAGGCATGTTGACTTCTTTCATCTAGTAATTATAGTTCATTGAGCCTCGCCACTTTATAGTCTTTGTCTAAAACCAGGTTCTTCAATGATATCCTCAGGGATGGGATTTCCACTTTGAGGGGTAATACTGCCTCTATTCCATAGACTAGGGAGAAAGGAGTTTCTCTTGTTGGTGTTCTCACACTAGTTCTGTATGCCCATAATGTGGGACTAAGCTATAAATGCCAGTCTCACCCTGATTCATTTACTATTTTATTTAGAATCTTCAAGATCATTTTGTTTGTAGCTTTAGCTTGGCCATTTTCTTGAGGGTAGTAAAATGAGGAGAATCCTTGTTTGATGTGGAACTGTTCACATAGGTCTTCAACATCCTTGTTCTGGAAACGGGTACCATGATCTGTCATAATTGTTTGGGGGATCCCGTATCGACAGATGATGTGATTAAGTATGAACATCGCTATCTATTTTCCAGTGATGTAAGTGAGGGGAATTGCTTCCACCCACTTGGTGAAGTACTTCATTGCTGTTATGATGTACTTGTGTCTGTTTGCTAAAGAAGGTGTTATTTTTCCCACTAGGTCAAATCCCCACATTAAAAATGGTAACAGTGACGTAATGGGGTTTAGTTCCTGTGCTGGTGCATGGATGAGGTCTCCATGAATTTGACATTGTCTACACCTTTGGAAATGCTTGTGTGCATCTGTCTCTATTGTTGGCCAATAGTATCCCATGCAAATTATTTTCTTAGCTAAGCTATTGCCACCTCTGTGGGTTCCACATATTCCTTCATGTACCTCGTACAAAGCTTTCTAGGATTCCATGGAAGTGAGACATCATAGTAATGTTCCATCAAGACTTCGTCTGTATAGAGTAGTTGAGAGGATAGTATACCTAGAGGCTTGGCGGATGAGGGATTTTCTCTAGTTCCTAGACAAGTTTTGGGGTAAGACATTGTTTTGGAGATAGCTATAGACATCTTGGTACCATGGGGACTCAGGACCAACAAGGACACACATTGATTCTGTGATAGATGCCTGATGTGATGGAACAAAGAGTTGTTCCACTAGAAACTAGAATCTGGTATCGTTACCTGGCATATCAATCAGTGATGCTATGGTAGCCATCACATCTGCTACTTTGTTCTATACTCTTGGGACTTGCTCGAAGAGAATGTAATGAAAATTGGTGCGCAGTCATTCCATCTATGCTCTGTAAGGTATGAGCTTCTCATCTTTGGTCATGTACTCTTTGTTAACTTGGCTAATGACGAATTACGAATCACCAAAGACTTTCAGATTCTTGATTCTCCATTGAATGGATATCTTTAGACCGATGACCAATGCTTCATATTCTGCTATATTGTTGGTGCATTGGAAGTTAAGTCTGAAAGAATTTGGGATTGTATCATGATCTAGAGTGATAAAAACTATCCCTGCCCCTGCACCATGGTTTGTACATGATCCATCAAAATAAAATTGTCATACCTTGATCATCGGTTGTAGTGTCATGATAGATTCATCAGGAAAGTCTGAAACAATAGGTTGGTGGTCTTGAATTGGTGCCTCTGCTAGTTGATCAGCAATCACTTGTCCTTTGATAGCCTTTATGTCTACATACTCAATGTCAAACTCGCTTAAGATCATTACCCACTTGGCCAGTCATCCAGTGAGCACTGCTTTGCTCAGGAGGTACTTGAGAGGATCAATATGTGCAACCAATTTTGTTTGGTGACTCAACATATAATGTCTTAGCTTCTAAGAATTGAAAACAACTGCCAGGCATGACTTCTCAATCGGCGTATAGTTTATCTCATATCCAACCAAAGTCCTGCTTAGATAGTAAATTACCCTCTCCTTTCCTGCATCATCATGTTGTGCCAAGAGGACACCTAATGTTGATTCAGTCACTGAGATATATAGAAGCAATGGTCTACCTTGTACTAGTGGTACCAATATAGGAGACTTTAGAAGGTAGTCTTTGAATATCTGAAATGCCTGTTCACATTGCTCTATCCATATGAACTTGATATCTTTATGCAATAGATGTTGGAATGGGTGGCACTTGTCTGCCAGTTGAGCTATGAAGTGTCTAATCGATTGGAGCCTTCCTTGTAACCCTCTTAGTTGTCTAAGGTTCGATGGTGGAGGCATGTCCAATAGTGCTTTGACCTTTGCTGGATCCACTTCAAATCCTCTGTGTGATACTATGAACCCTAGTAATTTTCCCGCTGTGACACCAAATGCACACTTTTTTGGATTTAGTCAGACTTTGAATTCCTGCATTCTATCAAAGATGGGTCCCAAAACATGTATATGATCCTTTCAGAGTATTGATTTGGCTAGTATGTCATCCACATAGTCTTCCACTGTCTTGTGTATGAGATCAAGAAATATGGTTGTCATTTCCCTTTGATATGTTGCTCCAGTGTTCTTTAGGCCAAATGGCATGACATTCCAACAATATGTTCCCCAAGGACATGTGAAAACCATTTTGTGTTGGTCCTCTGGTGCTATCCTAATTTTATTGTAACCTAAGAAGCCATCTATAAGTGACAGCATTTCATGCCCTGCAGTTAGGTCCACTATCATATCGATGTTTGGTAAAGGAAAGTCATCCTTGGGACATGCTATATTGAGATCCCGAAAGTCTGTGCAAATCCGTATTTGACCACTATGCTTCATAACTGGTACCAGATTAGATATCCAATCTACGTATGGTATAGGTCTGATGAATTTAGCATCCAAAATCTTTTTTAGTTCAGCCGTGACTAACAATGCAACGTGAGGATGCATCTTTCTTAGCTTCTATTTGACAGGTTTGGCATTGGGTAGCAATGGGAGATGATGTAATACTAACTCCAGATCCAACCCTGGCATGTCTGAGTAGGACCATGCAAAATTGATCATTCTTTCCTTGAAGAAACTGATGAACTATTCTCTCTGCTCAGGAGTGAGAGATTTCGCCAAGTAGATGTTCTTTGGGTTCTTGTCATCCCCCAAGTGATTTCCTCTATCTCTTCGGCTAGTAGTGCTGATTTCTCCTCTGTTAAGGGGAGGAGTTATCTCTTTCCATCTTCTAGCACCTCAGAGAAGTTTTTGCTAGAAGATACATCTTCTTTTAGCTTTTTACTCTTGTGTTCTTTTTTCTTTTGTGGATTGGAAAGAGGAGCTTCCTCCCTGAAATATGCTGCTCTGTCTAGGTTAAAGGAGAATCCTACTTTGTGATCTCCTGATGGAATGCCTTCCCTTAGTCCCATGAAATGATCTATTTCCTCATCATTCTCAAAGACATCTAGATCAGGTGGTCCTTGTTGATCCCATGCTATAAGCTCAGGGTGTACAAGACAAACACTTTCACTACTATTTGGCTCATGTTGACTAAAAGGGACCACTGATATGGTGCCTACAAAATTGGAATGTGATGAGGATGCACCACTTGAGGTCTAATGGATGACATGTTTGTCTATACAGGGTTGTTTGGTAATGGTCAGTTGTTCAAATAGGTCTTCTAGATTTATGATAATGTCGGCTCGAGGGGAAAAATAAGGGATGGATGGTTCAGAATCATGGAGGGATCTCCACTCATACTCATGGGAGTTTGTCTCAATGGAATGTTCATCTGATGTCTCACTTCCTTGGTTATCATCAATTGCTATGTGTAGGTTTATTTTAGACTGTGTGGTTCCCTCTTTGGCAGACAACAACTACGCTAATATGTTTCTTATTAGGACATGCTCAGTGTTGTGCCCCCGGTGCATCTCTGCTACTTGCTCTTGATCGATTTGAATGTCTTGGATAACCAAACTAGTGCTTTTTTGTCCATAGCCCAAACCTCTTGTGTTTCTTTGGGTTGGTGGTAGAGGCAATTCATATACTCCTTGTTGCCTTACCCCCAGCCCGGTTGTTCCATCATACCCAAATCTTTGTATCATTGTGTATCCATTACCATAGTTTGACAAGGGTAATGGTGGTCGGATTGTCTCAGGGGAGTCTCAGTATAACCAGGTATTGATGTCTTGCTCAAAAGGATTCTCTTCCGCTATGTCTCCCCATCGGACAAAGGTTGTGGGTGGACATCTAAATAGAACTGGCTGCGGAGTTTCTGTTACAATAACGGGTTGTGGCATACCATGAGTTCTTGGTCTTTGAGGCATGTGTGTGATGGTAAAAGCCTCTTCATATTTGTATTCACCACAGCCCTTATCTGTGATGGATATCTTTCCTACTTTCTCTGTGACATCCTTAAGATTTGAATTTGAAGAGGAGGAGATACTTGCATCTTGGTTAATGACTATCCTTCCTACTGCTCGTGTGACATCCTTAGGATTTGAATCTGAAGAGGATGGGATGCTTGCATCTTGGTTTGATGGTACCTGGTTATTGGTGTTGATTTGGACTGTATTGCAATATTGGAAGGGACTGGGATCTCCCTCTATGATGATCTCCTCTCCTTGGTGAGGGAACTTGATGCAGTGATGGTATGTTGACGGTACAGCTTGCATTTCATGTATCCAAGGTCTCCCTAGTAACATGTTGTATCCCAATTCAAGATCTAAGATTTTGAAGGGAGTGTTCTTGACCACAGGTCCAATGCAAATAGGTAGAATGATAATACCTTTAGAGGACCTTTCCTCTTCATCATAGGCTCTAATATTTACCCTCCTTGTGACATTAATGCTTGATTCTGAATAACCCAGTTGCTTGATTAACTTTAGAGTACAAATGTTTAACCCAGCTCCACCATCAACAAGGACCCTACGGACAATGCTTTTGTGCATCTAGACAAGTAAGTGTAGAGGATCATTATGCAAGGGTTTGTGCGGTGGCACATCACGGTCTGTGAATGTGGCATGTTTGTTAGCTTCTATATGGTTGACCATTGTTTGGAATCTTTTGGGTGTTATGTCCCTTGGGATAGCTGCATTTTGAAGTGCTTGGTCAAGTGCCAATTTATGCTGTGGAGATATGCGCAAGAGGTCAAACATGGAAATTTGGGTAGGTGTACGCTTTAATTGGTCCACTATGCTTGTTTGTGGATCTGATTTTGCTATAGGATTGGCTGATGTAGTAGCTAAGGGTGGTACTCCTTGCAAGATGACTCTAGCACAATGCATAGTTAAAACACAATTGTTACCTTGGTCCCTAATAGTGATTGTGGCCACATGGTTATCTGAAGGATTTAGGCAATTTATAACATTATCACTATTGGCATATGTAAAGTTAACTTTATTGGTTTGTCCACCAGACCCAGAGGCTTTTCCCTTGTTGTGATCATGGAAGGTATCATTGAAAATGGTGTGATCAGCTGTGCCTTTAGTTTGAGTATTCGTCACATCAATGATCCATGTGTTAATCAGATCTTGAATAGCATGCTTCAATCGGTAGCAGTTGGCTGTTTTGTGCCCCTTGACCCGATGAAACTCAAAGAAATCTTTGTCATTAGACCACCTTGGTTTATTTTCATCCTGTTCAAAGTCCCTAATTTCTGGGAGAGTGATAGTGTTTGATTGTATCAACTTGCGTAAAGTTGATTCTATCAACTCTCCTAATGGTGTGAAATCTTGTTGTTGGAATTGAAACCATGGTTTTTGTTGATTGTGTTGTTGACTGTTTGACACAGCGGCTACTTGCACAGGGTGAGGTTGGTTTTGAGTGTATGCTTGTTGAGTGGGTCCTGTGGGGTTTTGGTTTGCCATAGGTGTGCCTTGCAGTGACACCTTGGGTTGCACATAGTTGACTATCTTTACATCAATGACACCATTGCTAGTGACATTTTTGTTCTTGTTCCACCACTTAGCTTTTTCCATTGTATTTTTATTTGTGTTCATTTGTGTGGGATTTGCAAGGATTCCTCATTTGACCAAGTTCTGCTCACAATGAACTCCTCTTTCGATGAGTTGTGTGAAGTTCAGAGCTAACTGTAACTCTATTGTAAATGACATGTCTGGGATCATATTGTCATCAAACATGGCTATTAAATCTTGTTCGAGAACATCATATGTTATACAGTTTTCCATGTTCCTCCATCTCTGTAGGAATTTCACAAAAGACTCTCCATCTTTTTGTTTAATGTCACAAAGGTCCTTGATGCTGACCTTGTGCTCGATGTTATGATGGAAGTGAGTTATGAACTTTTTAGGCAATTCTCCCCAAGACTGAATGCCATGAGGTAGATGTGAGAACCATTCCATTGCTGGTCCAGCTAAACTTTGTGGGAACAATCGCATTAGATATGTCTCATCATGAGTGACTTTGATGCAACTAGCATAGAACTCTCGGATATGCTCAATAGGGTTGGTACTGCCCCTGTATTTGTCAAATTTTGGTACCGAGAAGTGGTTTGGGAATGGAGACATTTGAAGAGAATGGTCAAAGGGGTATGGGTATAAGTCCTCTGCGATATAGAATTTAGTTTGCCCCTGATTTTGCATATCCATCATTTGGGTTTGAAGGTTTTGCATTTGTTGCATTAGCATGTCCGTTTGATATTGAGGCTGATGTGTGTGGACATTCCTTTCTGCTGTGGTGGGTATGAGGTTGCGCCTCTGTGTCCCAGAGTAGGAACATGGGATTTCATCCTAGGGACTTGATATTGATTCCCCACCGATTGATTTGTAACTGGAGGGACATGAGTAGTCCATGGTGGGTTATGATGTGTTTGTTGTTGTGACTGAAACTGGGGTTGATAATGCTGGGGAAGGTATTGCCTCTATGTCCCTTGAGTAGGAACATAGGATTTCATCCTAGGCACTTGATATTGATTCCCCACCGAGTGATTTGTAACTGGAGGGACATGAGTAGTCCATGGTGGGTTATGATGTGTTTGTTGTTGTGACTGAAACTGGGGTTGATAATGCTGGGGTAGGTATTGCTACTGCTGAGGTTGGGTTTGAAACTAGGGTTGTTGTTGCAGAGGTTGGAACTGAGGAAAATGAAGATGGGGTTGCTATGGCAGAGGTTGGGTTTGGGGCAACTAAATCTAGGGTTTCTATTGTGGAGGTTGGATTTGAGGAAACTGAAGCTGGGATTGCTGTTGCGAAGGTTGGAACTGAGGCAACTAAAGCTGGGGTTGTTGTTGTGGCAGTTGGATTGGTGTTGGAATGGGCAAAGATGTAGCTTTGGGTGGGCCTTGACTGTAAGTTGTTCTGGCATAGATGGATCCGAGCAAGCATGATGTGCTGATCCCAAGACTAGTGTGAATTGATTGTAGCAACGGCATAGTTTTAGAATTGCTGGTGTGTGGTGGGATGGAAGGCATAGCATGAGAGCTTGATTGTGTTGGCCATGAGACCAAAGGTGGAGGCATACTAGTGACCATGGTTGCACTTAGTTGCGAGCCTTTCATGCCTTGAGTAGATGATGTGCTGGCCTAGGTCAGGTCATTGGTTTGATTAGATATAGTCTGTGTCGATGTGGGTAAAACCAATGGTGGAAAGATCTGTGACACAACATATAGTATCTGAGGGAGCTGAGTAGTATTATGACCTGTGAGAGGATTTTTGGGCCATATAGTTGATACACTGAATTAAGCGGGGAGTTTGACTCCCTTCTTTATTAGCATGGCCAAGTAACGTTCAGGGTTCCTCTCTACAACAACGTCAAATACTTTGGTGGAGTAGGCATCTTATTCCACATATTCAAGTTCTTCTTCGGTGATATCTTGGAAGAAGGTTGCCCCACAGGGTTGTTCAATGAATAGAGCAGAATTGGTGTTCATGAAGGGATCGTTCTCTTGCTCTATTTCCCAAGTGGGGAAACGGTTGATATATGACTCATCTGGTTGAGCTCTAGCCTTAGACCTTGTGTAAGGTCCTCCATGAGGTGTTTGAGACATAGTGCGGTCCAGGTTTTGTAACTAAAACAAGTGATATAAAGAAAACAAAGAAGAGGATCCTTTCTAAGAAAAGTCTGAGTTATGTTTTAGACAAGGGTAATTCTAAGGACAGATTTTGATATAACTTGATCTCAAAGTGGTGATGATAAAAGATAAGATTTTCTGACCTTTGTCTTGGACAAAGTCAATTTGATAAATATTATGATGTTTGATATGATGAGATCAAGAAATTTTGAGTCTGAGCTTTCGAACTAACAATGTTTTTGACAATAATCGTGCTTTATAGAGAAAGGGTAATCTTTAATGTTTAGAGATTCACACAATATTCTTTGCATTTTCCTGGGATAGACACTAGTTTTGGACACCAAATGAAGGATTCTTTCAAGGTTTTTAGGTCAGAACAGGAATATAGTATATCTAGTCAAATGTGGTACAATTTCACCGATTGTGGTAAAATAACTGGTTGGTTGTGGTAGTTTATCACACAATGCTTCTGATTTGCAAGATAGTTGACGTTGACAACCCTAGACTTTAACATGTTTGACTCATTTTTGATAGTTTAGATGTTTTGTTTTGCATTTTCAGAAACTGATCAAAGAGACAAGCACAATAGACACTGTGTTTTGAAGAATGAAGACTGAAATTGTGTATGTTCTACAACTTTTTCAAGTTGTAAGGTTATCATGAGGTCTCAACAATGAATAGTCAGATTAATCTAGGTCAATGGCTTTAGAATACAATGTTATAGGCCCAATGCTTGAATGTCTGTTAGCTCACATAGCAATTGTCATGCTACTAGGACACGAAGGTCCATGACATAGGTGCCCATTTTTTTTTCATTTCCAGGTATTTTTGCCATGGAGTGAAGATCTCTTTCACTACACAAATATCATGGGACACATATGTTGGAAATCTTGGGGGGAAATTCTGCAACCCCTTGCACTATAATAAGGTATCTGTTCAGAGGTAAAATGGGTTGGCCTCTATTTGACAAGGTTGTAGTAAGGGTCTATGGTGTCTCTCCAATCAGTTTGTTCGTGTGTGACTCACTTAAGAGCCTAGTTGATCATGCTGGCTCCTTAGGGATATTCACCCGATCTAGACTATCATCAACATGCCTTGCCCGAGCTTAGCTAGATAAGATAGAACTTTGGTTCGCACTTTATTTATATATCTATCGGAAGGATTACCGGTTTAAGGTCATTCTCTAAGGAAGAAGCACATTCCCCGAACAGGCCTTTCTAAAAAAGTATAAAGGTTTGTAGTCTAACAGTTTGTGCAAGTGCACCCAAAACTCGAGACACAAGGTAAATTGATTAAGCTCCAAATTTTGAAATGTGAACTAAGTTATACCACCATACAATCACAAGTGTTCAATTTTAAGCCCAAAAGTAAGTGTTGTTTGCTTGTTCAATTTTAATGCACCAAATTGAGAGATTCTTTGCCTTTGTTCAGTTTTAATCCCCACGTCAATTTTAAGCCCAAATCCAAAATATGAGGTGTGATATGTTTTGCAAGCACTATTCTTTTTAAACCCAAATTGACAAATGAATTCTTTTTAGTTTTGTGTTGTTTAAACAGGTTAGGACAAAAAAGAATTATTCATAAAATAAGGATATAAGTAACTTTGAAATAACGAATGATGCTTACCAAACTTACCCTTCTCTGCCTTTGGTGACTCTGATCCAATCCTACATAGAAACCAAAAAGAATGTCAATTTAGAAACAGACGGGCAAAAGATTTAGATCTAATGTTGCAATATTTCCTGCAATTGCGGCAATCTTCTTGCAACTGCGGTAATGTTCTATCAATTGTAGTAAATAACTGGCAACTGTAGCAAAATGCTATTGATCGCAGTAAATAACTGGCAACTATGGTAGAATGTTGTCGATTGCGGCACGGATCAGAAAAATGTGACAAAATTATTGCAATTGTGGCACGGATCGGGTGATTGTGGCAAAATACCAGAAGACAGAAGACAAGAAATGGACAGAATAACTGCGAAAGCCTGCAACCAATTGCGGTATTAAACCAGTCGATTGCGGCACAGTATAGACGATTGCGGTAAAATACCAGCAATTGCGAAATAATATAAATGTCAAAGAAAAGTGTGATTTTTAAATTTATGACCGTACATTCATGGTTGATCAATCCGTTTCTTCTTCTACAAGAGATATTTGGGCTGTTTGTTCACGTCGGGTTCACCAAAATGTACGCCTCTCTCTTCGATTCCCACAGCTTTCCAAAGGTGAGGGTTAGTAGTAAAGGTTTCACAAATGAATGCAAATCATAGTATATAATGACTACTAAATGAATACTAGAAACGTGATCAATAAAATGTACAAGCAAGAGAAAGGAAGACAAATAAATGCAAACCCCACGATGCTTGAAGCTTCTATTGTTTCTCTCTACTCCTT
>MU226210.1:2939752-2951380 GCA_018584345.1 Thuja plicata
ACCTCCTTCTTAGACTATCAATAGGCTTTAGGTAAGACCGGTGCTACTATCATGAGTCAACCTTCTGGTAATCTGTTAGGATATACCTCAATTACAAAAGATTGTTAAGTCCTGCTCTGTTAAGAGATTTAATGCTTCAATGGTTAAACTGAAACAAAATGACCTATTTCTAATGCAACTTAATTGCAGATTTTCAGATCTATTTACTTACAACATCTTTCTTATCAATGTATCAATACAATTCCTTTGTACTTAACTCTTTTTGCTCTGTGATGTTGTGCTTTTCTATTCGTCGGTGTTTGCAGAATTCTTTAGCTCTCCCTCAACTTGTTTGATTAGGACTGCATGAAGTTAATCCTTCATCAGTTTCTCTTCAGCATCTTCTATCAGTTCACTCCCCCGTGTATCTGATTGTTTATGGACCACATAGAGAATGAAAAATGCTTGTCTCTTAAATAGACATTATATTCCTTAATTCTCAGTTCTTGATTCTTGGTGTGAAAAACAATCCAGCCAAATTGATTTACAGTTTTAACTCCTGATTTATCGCATAGTTATCTTCTTGCAAACTATGTAAATCATCTTTAAATCATTTACTTAACTATGGTCGAATAAAATAAATCAAACAACCAGTTAAGTCTATCTTTTAGCTCTACCAGCTAGATATTTTGTCATTTGCTGATCTCTATGTTCTGTCGGTCAATTCTGTAGTTCGTAGCTGGTGACAACTGCCAGTTCCATTGGTGTCACTTCAGTTAGCTTTAGGATCTCCGTCCTTCGGGCATCATTGGATCTTTCTCGTCGGGCAACACTATTTTTAGCTTGTCAGGCATCCTTTGATTCTGCTTCGTCAGGCAATACTGTCTTCTGCTCGTTGGGCATCACTGTGACTTTTATCTCTGTCTTTACCGATGGTGTGCACTCCGCCAGTGTATTTTGTCACTTAGTGAATACTTGAATTTTATGCATTGATGAAAACATAACCTTTATTCCATTGATTCTCTGAAGTCTTTGGCATTATGTGTATGACCATACAGATGATATCAATTTGACATCAATGAAAATACAAACCATTAATTGATTTAATGTCTTGCATCATCTTCAACTTAATATAGTGAACCATTTAATCAGTTACATGTCATCAGATTCCTGAGTTGCTGAGATACATTAATCTACATTAGTACCACATTTTATTAGGATATTCTTATTCCAATATATCACTAACAAGGAGTGGCATCTCTTGCTCCTCCTAGACTGACTTTTGGCCTTTTTAGATTACTATCAGGTGGAGCATAGGTAATTTATTTCCCTCTGTGCCTGTCCATATCCCCACCCCACCTTTGACACTCCATCTCCACTTACTCTTGCTTTCCTTTATCATGCCCAAGTGGCAATCTGTATTTGGGTATACGGTACAAGAGTGACGCTTCACCTACTGAGAAAGTTCTGGTCTATATAACTACTTCTCATCGTGACTTAGGGAGCATATCATTGGCTATCTAAAGTGAGGTTGCACTGTGATGACTCCAATCAAATTAGTTTTCAATTCTCCTCAGATAGTTTTTGATGGAGAGATCACTACCAAGCGGCTCAAATCTGTCCTCTTGAACTCTCAATCGATTGTCCTGAGAGTGGTGTATAGAATCTTAGGCCGTGAATTCCTTTCTAACTCTGATAGGTATAAAGTTAACTCAGAGATTCTAGAAATGTTCATAGCATCGGCCATTTATGTAGACCCTAGAAAAGAGGACATTGGAAAATTTTGTCATTGGATCTTCAAAAGGAAATACCTCGGCAACATTGAGAAAGTTCTTCACAATATTAAACCAGACTGTACTATCACTATGCCGGGGTTCTATGATCTACCAGCTATTAATGGGAGGTTAGCTCTGACCATCCCCATTATGATTGTAGAATATTTTAATGCCTTTATATCCAGAGAACCAGTTATTAGGAGGAATCTTGAGTTCTTAATGGTCTTTATGCACTTAAGGACTCCATATGAGGATAACTGGTTCTTTTCTTATTGGCATAATGATGATGTTGGGGAAACGGATATGATTTTCATTGAAGACTCAGATTCTGAAGATATGGTTGAGATATGGATGGACGAAGGTCATCATCTTAGGAAAAAAAGATAGAGAAAAGTATCTCCGACTGTTGGGGTTTCTAGACTGAGGGAAGAAGAAGATTATTCCCTTGGTCTACTGGTGTTTTGAGATGTGTTTTGTAATAAGAATTTATTGCTCTTTTGAATATGAAATTTAAGATTGTTTGTTCTATCAAGTTATTTATATTAAGCCGTAAATTAGGGTCTGGAATAATCATTACCCCTATTGGCCCTCTGATTAAAATAATCAGATGTGCCTAAAGGGCAAGACCACTGATTGGTTAATTCGACCAAAACACTACTAGATTATCTGTTGTTTTATTTAAACCTCCCCAATCTTCTTAAGGATTGTTAAATGGAAGCAAATAAGATTAAAAGAGTAATATTAGATACAACTTGACTTCTATTAGAACTCGCATAGTTTAGATCATCTTAAGCAGAGGTATTTATTATGCACTCACATTGTTCAGATTATCATATGTAAACACACACAGCCGGATGTTTAAATGTCTATATACAATCTTATACTAAAATTGATATCCACTATAACATATATGTGCAGATTCTTTCATCTTCCCTGCTAGGGTCTTAAGTGAGTTTATATTCAGACCTGGAGGCCTAAAAGATCTTTTGTGCATCGAGGATGAAAATGTTTAAAGTATGCCCCATATTAACATACACTTTAATTGAAAAGATTGATGAGATGAGCTAGCTAAGATTCAACCTAACCTTGTTAGCATGTTTAATAAATTTTAAGAAGGAAAGATACAGAGATCCCCTTATAAATTGGGATAGTTATGTGTGTGTGTGTGTGTGTGTGTGTGTGTGTGTGTGTGTGTGTGTGTGTGTGTGTGTGTATGTATGTATGTATGTATGTATATATATATGTATGTATATACACATTCATATATACATATATATTCATATATATATATGCATATATTTATGTATGTATATATATATTGTCTTTTCCTTAAATACATAGGAATTATAATTGTCCACTTTGAGCTATCCATTTTAAACCCTAGGTCTGACATGGTTTAGTAAGACTCTATCAAGAAGTAAGGTGTATTAGATGGCTTTTATTCTTCTATGTGAATGGGATGGGATTAATATCTGTTGACTTTTTCAGTAGCACCCAAATGTTAATAGTTTAAGGGAAATGGGGAACTAAATAAGCAGGCTCTAGGTTAAGTATTAAGGAATACCATACTGATAATATTGCACTAAGTTAAGGACATTAAAACTGTGTATTTATATATTTTCTTTTAAAGATATATATATATATATATATATATTCACTTATTTTATGCACATATTGATATTTATGTATCCATGCAGATATATTATATATGCGTCAAATTGCAAGTAGGATGTCTCAGATTGAGCCAATATAGGCCTGGGTAATGCATAGGAAAGATGAGAAGAGAAAAACTATTAAGGAAAAGCTAATACTTCCATTTATGGACTGACCTTATTCATTCAAAGATTAAAAATTTCATTTGTGTTTACCTTTTCAATTATATCTTATAAAAAAGCTAATACATATGGATTTTAGTATGTGTATAAGATAGGCCATGCAGGAATAGGTATAGCGAGTATGAATTTACTCTATATGCTCAAAAGTATGTGTATAAGATAGGCTATGTAGGGACAGGTATGGATAAAGAATCAGAGAACAAGGTAGCCAAAATGTAGATCGAAAAAGACATGTTTCAGAGGAAAGGGAACAATCAGTGAAAATAGAGATACCACATATTACAAGGATCAAGTAGAACATACTTGTAATATATCAAATGGAAATTCTACAATGTACTTTAATAGAATGTATATGTATCTTTGTCCACAAATAAATGGATAGATCCATTTCTGATGTAAATGAGGGAATGCCCTCATATATTTATGTAACTACTAATCTGGACGTCAGTCCCAGGCTAGACTAGAGGTTTTCTTCTCCATTCTTTCCTACTAGTGCCCGCAATGAATGAAGATTTGTAATTTTAAATTTATATTAATAAAAATATTTTGGCCTCGGCCTTTTACCGATCCAAAAAAAAAGTGCATGGTATGGTAGATGGACTACGCCAATTTTCAAAAGGAAGTAGAAGATGGTTTAAAAGTCCACATAGATTGCACTTGATAGGTGTAAGACAAAGACTGCGCATTGGAAAAATAAAGTGATGCGCCAAAGAGGTGGAGGGTTGCGCACTGAAATGAGGAAAACAAAAACTTTAGAACTCCAAGAAAAGATGCACTTGGCATGTGTAAAATCAAAATTCTACAACCTTTCAAAGGAATAAAGGATGTGCATGAAATCCAAGAGGGACTGTGCAATGTGAAGGTGGGTATATTAAATGGCAATTAGTGGAGGCTACGCAAGCCAACAGGGAGAAGTCTGCACATGGATACAAAGCAGAGCATGGAGTTAAGAGGAGGTTGCGTACACAATGGAGGAGGGTTGTGCCTTGATCATGAAATAAATATTTTTTAAAAGAACATTCAACTTAATGCTATTGGTAGGTGTAAGGCCAAGTCCCATAGTCTTTCCAAAGCCCAAAGGCTGCGCATGGTGAAAAGCATGTTGCACATGTTCTAAAAATGAATGTTATGCGTGGATTTTTGGGGATGTTGCATGTGGAATTTAGGGAATATTGTGCAAGGTATATGTATGAAATGGTCACTGAGGAGCTGTGTATGGAATCACAAGCACATGAGATACTGGATAGAATGTGGGAGCATGTGAGTGGTTTTGTAAACATGTTTTTTTTTTTTTAAAGATTCAAGCAAATGATTTGGCAAGTATAATGCCAGGAAGGTTAGCGCATGAATACTTTGAGGAGGTGTTGCGCATGAACTTTTAAGCAACGACATTTGACAGGTGTGAATGCCTTGCAGCGCATCGATTGGGAAGCATGTGAAATGCAAAGTGGAAGTAGCACATTGTGATGAAGCTAAATGTTGCGTAGGATTAGTCTACCTATAGAGAACCTTTATCCCACATTGCTTGTGGGTGGGGTTTCTTAATGTTTAAATATGTTTTCATTTACAATGTAACAAGAAGAAAGAGTAAGAGCTCTTGGTGTATGTGCTCGGTGGGGGTGTGGACGTTGTGCTTGGCCAGAGGTAGGCACAAACATGTTTTTGGATGTGCAGGATAAAAAACTTTAAAAATTTGCAAAATTTAGTCCCACATTGGTCGAGTGAGGAAAATTTCTAGTGTTTAAAAGGTAAAATGCACACATAGGAATATGAAGAAAGAGCAGGAAGCTCTTGGCGCCTACGCATAGGAGGTGCCTCAGTATGCATGCCCACGCGGTGACTTTGACAAAGAATAAATTTTGGCTAGGCTCGTGTAGGTGATGTGGCAGAGGATGGACACAAGTTTGCACAAATCTCAAGGTGTGATAGGTGGTGGCTTGTCACGCACTCGCAGTGGTCAGAAGATATTGGAGGAAATTCCTGTGAGTGCACGACAATGGTTAGTCATGCAGTCGCGAGACAGGTAGGAGGTTAGGGAGTTAACCAGTGAGTGCGTGACTGGTAGTTTGTCATGTAGTCATAGCAGTTAAGAGGAGATAGCAGTTAGTGTTGCGAGTGCGTGACTGGTGGTTAGTCACGTAGTCGCGGTGTTTAAGAGGAGCTAGCAGTTAGAGTTGCGAGTGCGTGACATGACTTCTAGTGGTTAGTCATGTAGTCGCGGCTATCAAGCAGAGCCAGTTAACAGGTGACACATGGTGAAAGCTGGTGAGTTTTGGGCAAAAATGTGCATAAAAGAGAGAAATGAAAGACAAAGAGTTCAGGGATAAGTATATAAAATGCAAAAATGAAAGGAGCATTCATGGGAGGAATTTTTCAAAGATAGAATAAAATCATATTTCAAAGGCACGCTTCGAAGATTTTCATATTTTGAAGAGGCAGTAGAATCAAGTTTTTTAAAAGGGATGATTGTTGATCAAAGGCAGTTTACGGAGTGAACAAATATCAGATTTTGGAGGAGAAGATATTTGTAGAAGTTTTTTGGATGAAGACAAGTGTCAGTTAGGGTGAAATTTGTTTTCCCCTCTCTATATATTTTCTCTTCTCGATTGTAACAGTGATGGTCAATTCACAACCACAAGGGAGTTATTTGCTTTTAGTCTTGTTTTAGTATTTTTGGTCACTTTAAATGTATTGAAATAGAGAAGATCTTAATGAAGATACAATAGAATTCAGTTGCCCATTTATGATGTCTTCCTGTGTTAATTTTTTGAATTCTTATTTATTGAATTTGTAAGGTAAATTTTAATACATTATTCACAAGGTAAATTGTGGGGTTATTCTTGAGTTTCTTTCAAGGGAAGGGTAATTCTTAAGGGTGGATCAAGGGGATTCAATATTTACATGAGAATATGATGTCAGGATGTGGTAATGAGAAGAATGATTTGTAAGACATTTCATTTGGGTTCTACGTGTGTTGTTATTAAAAGATTTATGTGAATGCATGTTTAGTTGAATCTTTGCCCTGGATAAGGCACTGGTTTTTGGTTAATAGGTGGTTATCATCATCAATCCTTCAATTTAAACAACATTTTTACCTTCTATTTGAAGAGCTCAAATAATTATGATTTGTGTTGAAGAACACAAATATTATTGTTGATTCCTTGAAGAAGTGAATCCTTAAGGTACACCCACCTGAGCTTGAAGCTCAAAGTGAAGGAGGATTATTTGATCCTCATTAATTAGACTTTTACTTGATAGAATCAAGAATTGGGAGTCATAGATTCAAGCATTGATGTTCTATTAGATTCTGCAAGAAAAAGCTCTAACGTAATTGGCAACTCTACTAGGGAGAAGTGTTAAATAAAAATAGACTATCCTAGAATCTCTGGTCTTGAAAGGAGTCAAGAAATAGAATCTGAAATTTATTTCAGATCTGTGTAAGGAAAACTTGGAGGTGATTTCATTGCAGTGAGTATAAAGAAGATTGTGAGGCTTTTTTGGTTGGAGAAAACCAAAAAATAAATATCTATGTCAAATGGCTTTTATTGTTTGAAATTTTTCCTCTGCAAGAAAGTGGTGACTCTATGTGAAAAGAACCTGATGGAGCTATAAAGAAGGCTCTAAGTCTTCCATGTTTCCAGTCAAAGAGAAATGAGCAACAACTACAATTTTATCTCCAGGTAGTCCTCATTTTTTTATGTGAAAGAAATGTTCCTTATAAGGTGAATGAATCACTAAAGAAAGGAAACTAGTTTTGAAGTTGTCATACTCCTTGGTTTAAATTTCAGTCATCAAAATGAGAAGTATGTTGTTGTTATGTAAAGTGAGTGACTGCATACTTGGATAGAAGTTTTGTGAAAGGATGAGATGTATTGTTAAAAGAATGGTTTAATGGAGATTATGAATTTAATGGATCTAGATGTGTTTCCTAGATCTGTAAACAATATGGAAGATCTTGAAGAAATTAATAGGGATATTGCATTGTTAAATAAAATCCTCCAAAAGGAAGCCATATTATTTTTAAGAACACAAATAGGAGAGAGGAAGGAAGAATCAGTGTATTTGTTTTATAAAAGGTTTTGTAATGCCTTTGATGAGATTCCACTGGATGTTGAATTTGAAGGATCGGCATGTATTGATTTGTTTCTAGAGATTTTTGTTTCTGAATCAGTCATTTGGTATGCATTTCTTAGAGAAGAAGGTATTAAGAGTGTTATCGAATGGATAGATTCAATTGAAAAATCCAAATCTAGTTAGGTAGATGATGTTGAATCTGATTGTGCTAGTGATGTTGAATCTAGTTATGTTGGTGATAGCAATTATGATGTTGATAGTGAAGTAGATGAATATCAAGATGTTGAGGATGAATCTATAGTTGTGGATGTTTCTGTTGGATTTATGGATTTGTTATCTTATCAGCATAATAGGGCAGTTTTCTTGTCTTTGTTTAAAGATAATTTGTATGACCAACTAGATGATGATTATGATGCAGACGTAAGTTGTTGTGATGATTCTTTTACATGAGATGATATGAGTCAAGAAGTTGTAGTCCTTGTTCCCAATGAGGAAAATATTTTCAGCACTAAGAGTGAAGCCAAAGAAGGTGAAAATGAAGTTCAATGCTCACTAAGCAGTGAAACAATATCAAGACTCTTAGCTGCTGATTTTCAAAGGTATGCACCTAATGTAAACTCTAATTTTTAGTACCTGGTTGATATATGATTTGACAATGATGACATGTTGATGGGTATGAAATATGAGACATATGCTGATTTTCTTATTCCTACCTCTGAGGCAAACAATGTGCAAGATGGAAGTGCATATGATTGTGATAAATTTGATTATGTCAAGTATGATGAATATTATGAATCATATGCTGGTATGGATTTAGATTTGGATGAGCTTAGTGTAAATGATTCTTGTATAGATGATGATGTCGAAGAAAGTAATAAATCTGAATGTGTTTTCTGATATTTACAAGTGATTAATGAGTTAGTGTTTGATGATACAATCTTATGTTTAGAAGATGCTGATAGAAATTGTGATCAACAAGATGATATGAAATCAAGTTGTTATTTGGATGTGTGTCATTCTAGTTTGTAGGCAGTTGTTGTAATTGAACTTCCATATTTTATGTAAACAAATGACACATGTGTGCCTGATGATTCCAGTAGACATTTAGGATTGGAATTATTTTCTTTTCAGCCGATCTTTTTTTTTCAAGGGTGTGATGTTTTTATGTCACAAAATGATTAGAATTTGTAGTATTGTGTTGATTTCCAATTATTCAGCGATAATGATTGTGCTGATAGTATTTTCTATAATATATTGATAATAAATTGCAGCATGATTGATCAGGCATATGACAATGGTGATTTCAGTTTACTTCTGATCCATGGAAATGAGAATCAACTATTTGATAGGTGAAAGTGGTGATTTTAGTTTTATGGCTTTGGGCCATTTGTGAATAATTTGTATATTTGTACATTTGCTTTTATTTCAGTTGTATGGTGTTTATTTTTCAACAAGGAGCCTAGTTTTGAAGTCAAGAGAGAAGAAAGTCTGATTTATTTTTGAATGGTCTGCTCTGCCATGATATTCTAAATCCTCTATGTGCCCACATGGGACACACATCCCTAATTAGAGCCACTGTTGGCACTCTCAAATTTTAGAGAAATTTGGAGTGACCAAGTGAAATTTCTCTAAGGTGCAAAGTTACACCCCCAAAAACTTGTGGAGAAGGCCTACTTGGAACACATGTAAAAAGAGACCTGATGTTTTTTTATGAGAAACCACTTCGAGAGTGTGTTAAACACCTTTCATTTAGAAAGTAAAGTGGGTTTCAGCTATCAGAATTCAATTTGGGTGTGTTTTGGAGATAGCCATTTGGAGGTCATTACCCAATTCTGCACTTGTGCATGTTCCCAATTTTATCAAGTGACCCACTTTGACAGTTTTTATCTTTGGCCAGAATGATACCCATGATGTAAGGAGTGTTCC
Organism: Thuja plicata; assembly: GCA_018584345.1. Taxonomy (NCBI): domain Eukaryota; kingdom Viridiplantae; phylum Streptophyta; class Pinopsida; order Cupressales; family Cupressaceae; genus Thuja; species Thuja plicata. The sequence goes on from MU226210.1 coordinate 2,949,342, forward strand.
AAGGTGTTTTAGGAATGAAAGTGAGCCTATATGCCCATCTGTAGACCCCTATGAGTTTATATGTTCTATTTCCCATAGCCTTTCTGTTTGCATTTTATTCCAGTTTTCTGAGTGTCAAATGCAAAATTACAGAATTTTTAAGTAGCCTACTTTGAGATCTTACAAGTTGCACCCAGTTCAAGGAAATCGTGAATTTAATGTTCCCCCATATTGAAAGCATGTAAATTTACCTCCATGAGAGTTTCATATCATGGTCAATCCATTTGACCACTTTGCTCGGTCGATTCCAAATCCAATTTCTCTTGTTTCACTGTATTTAAGTTCAAGAAGTTTTGAAGGGGTGACTTTGAAGATGAATTATGATTGACCAGTTGATCATTTGGGAAATCTAATTACAACAGTGTTTTCTATATATATGAAGGTGAAACCATGCCCATACTTTCATCCTTTAAGGTGTGCATTTGATTGTTCTGTGAAATTAAAATCAAAAGCCATTTATTCAAGTTGACAATGTTGACAAAGTTACATTTGCAGAATAGCCACTTTCAGGGAATTGCAACATCATATCAGCTAGTTGTTTTGATGTTCTAGTTGTTCATCTATACTCTTTGCATGTAAATGTACCATGAGGATCATTGGTTGAGCCTCAAGACATATTTTGATATCTTTGCCAGGGCAAATCTGAATATAATTTATGCAGTTTGTACGTTTGCATTTGTCAGTATTTTAGAATGATCAAGTTTCAGTCATTGATAAATTGCGCCTGATTTCAAATGAGGCTTAATATTTTTAGACACTTTTTATTTGTGCTTAAGTGAGTGCTCATCCTCGATGGCGATCTCCCAATGCAAAATTTGATACTTTATAAGGCAGTGATTAAATGGTTTTCTAGAAGAGTTTAAATGTGCCCATTTCCAGATATATTAAATAGTCAACTTTGGAGATTAAAATAGTCTTCCTCGAAAAGCATTGTGGAGATATGTTTTTGAAGAGTGATGGTAAACATGAAAATCTCCTAATCCTCTAGATTTGAATGCTTTAGGGTGTCTTTTAGTCAGTTTTTTAAAGCTAGTTCCAGAGGCCAATTGCTATTAGGAAGATCAATATTGCATAATTATAAAAAGTCATTCTTATAGTCGCCAGTTCAATGCTTCATGGTCCAATTGGTTTATGGGCTACATTTTTGTAAATTAAAGGTAAAATAATGTTCAAAATGATGGTTCGAAAATCAAGATGTAAAGGACATAGCACTAGATTTTCAATTTGACGGCTAATAGTGATCTCTTTGTTACAAAGAAGAAAGTTGGGAAAGTATATGCTATCCCAGATTACAATAAGCCAATGAAATAATGAAATGACTATGAAGAGAATTAATTATTTGTTAGAAAAGGGTTTTTTAAAGGTTGGCTAACAAACACAAGTTCAGTGCATGAAATGGAGGAGGATACCAGCGCAATGAAAAAAAACATTTAAAACATTCAATGCAAATGTAATTGTTGGGGAGATGCTGTTGAAAGGGCTTTCAAAACTTTTAAGCTAATGCAAAGCAATAACATCTGACAAATGACATGAAGGCATGTGAACTCTTTGACAAATTCTATGGAGGGTGAAAATAAGTGCATGGTATGGCAGATGGACTGCGCCATTTTTCAAAAGGAAGCAGTAGATGGTTTAAAAGTCCACACAGATTGCACTTGGCAGGTGTAAGACAAAGATTGCGCATTGGAAAAACAAAGTGATGCACCAAAGAGGTGGAGGGTTGCCCAGTGAAAGGAGGAAAACAAAAACTTTAGAACTCCAAGCAAAGATGCACTTGGCATGTTTAAAATCAAAATTCTACAAACTTTCAAAGTAATAAAGGTTGTGCATGAAATCCAAAGAGGGCCTTCGTAATGTAAAGAGATTGTGCATGTAAGGAAACTCAGGTGCGGAAACAGCTTCCTACGCTAATCTCTATAGGAAAGTATTATGCAAATTCTTTTAAATCCTTACAACTGAATAGATTCGTTAACTACTTTAACAAAGATATTGCAATCACA
>MU226210.1:2951860-2965442 GCA_018584345.1 Thuja plicata
ATGATCTCCTTACACACTATTCAAGATGCCGACACATCAACATTATTTGCAAGAAATACATTTTACAAAACAAATAATAAGAATAGGAATTATCCAAGGTTGAGACACCTTATTCCTAACAGTGCAATGTGAAGGTGGGCATGCTAAATGGCAAGTGGAGGTTGTGCAAGCCAATAGGGAGAAGTCTATGCATGGAGACAAAGTAGACCATGGAGTTAAGAGGAGGTCACATAGATAATGGAGGAGGGTTGCGCCTTGATCATGAAATAAAGATTTTTTAAAAGAACATTCAAACCAATGCTATCGGCAGGTGTAAGGCCAAGTCCCACAACCTTGCCAAATCTCAAAGGTTGTGCATGGTGAAAATCATGGTGCGCATGTTTTGAAGATGAATGTTGTGCGTGGATTTTTGGGGATGTTGCATGTGAAGTTTAGGGAATGTTGCACATGGTATATGTATGAAATGGTCACTGAGGAGCTGCGTATGGAATCAAAGGCATGTGAGCTGCTAGATAGAATCTGGGAGCATACGCGTGGTTTTTTAAAAATGTTTTTTCAAAAAAATAAACATTCAAGAAAATTCTTTGGAAAGTATAACGCCAGGAAGGTTACGCAGATTACCTAATATAAACAAAGAAAATAAACCTCCAAGAAAATGCTAAGAGGCAGGTGTAGATCTCTGAAAGTCAGTGCATGAATACTTTGAGGTGGTGTTGCGCATGAAATTTTAAGCAAAGGCATTTAATAGGTGTGAATGCCTTGCAGTGCATGGATTGGGAACCTATGAAATGAAAAATGGAAGTAGCGCATTGTGATGAAGCTAAATGATGCGCAGGATTAGTCTACGTGTAGAAAACATTTATCCCACATTGCTTCTGTGTAGGTTTCTTAATGTTTAAATATGTTTTCACTTACAATATAACAGGAAGAAAGAGTGAGAGCTCTTGGTGTATGCGCCTGGTGGGGGTGTGGACGTTGTGCTTGGTCAGAGGTAGGTACAAACATGTTTTTGGATGTGCAAGAGAAAAAAAATTTAAAAATTACAAAATTTAGTCCCACATTGGTCGGGTGAGGAAAATTTCTAGTGTTTAAAAGGTAAAATGCACAAATAGTAATATGAAGAAAGAGTAGGAAGCTCTTGGTGCCCACGCGCAGGAAGTGCCTCAGTATGCATGCCCAGGCAATGGAAACTTTAGCAACAAAAATTTTTTGGTAGGACCCGCGTAGGTGACGTGGCAACGGATGGACACAAGTGTGCACAAAACTCGAGGTGTGACAAGTGGTGGCTTGTCGTGCACTCATAGTGGTTAGAAGAGATCAGAGGACAAGCCTACGAGTGTGCGATAATGGTTAGTCATGCAGTCGCGAGACAAGAAAGCAGTTAGGGAGTTAACCAGCGAGTGTGTGATTGGTGGTTAATCGTGCAGTCACGGTGGTTAAGAGGAGCTAGCAGTTAGTGTCATGAGTGCGCAACATGGCTTCTAGTGGTTAGTCACGTAGTCATGGTGATCAAGCAAAGCGAGAAAAATTTCTAGTGTTTAAAAGGTAAAATGCACAAATAGTAATATAAAGAAAGAGCAGGAAGCTCTTGGCACCCATGCACAAGAAGTGCCTTAGTATGCATGCCCAGGCAATGGTGACTTTGGCAACAAAAAAATTTTGGCAGGGCCCATGTAGGTGACATAGTAGCAGATGGACACAAGTGTGTACATAGATCAAGGTGTGAGAGGTGGTGGCTTGTCGCGCACTCGTAGTGGTTAAAAGAGATCGGAGGACAAGCCTAAGAGTGTGCAACAATGGTTAGTCGCACAGTCGTGAGACAAGTAAGCGGTTAGGGATTTAACTAGCGAGTGTGCAATTGGTGGTTAGTCATGCAGTCATGGCAGTTAAGAGGAGCTAGAACTTAGTGTTGCGAGTGCGTGACATGACTTCTATTGGTTAGTCATGTAGTCGCGGGGGTGATTTCTGGGCAAAAATGTGCATAAAAGAGAGAAATGCAAGACAAAAAGTGCAGGGATAAGTATATAAAGTGAAAACATGAAAGGAGCATTCATGGGAGGAATTTTTCAAAGACATAATGAAATCATATTTCAAAGGCATGCTTGGAAGATTTTCAAATTTTGAAGAGGCGGTAGAATCAAGTTTGTTAAAAGGGATGATTGTAGATCAAAGGCAGTTTAAGGAGTGAACAAATATCAGATTTTGGAGGAGAAGATATTTTCAGAAGTTTGTTGGATGAAGACAGGTGTCAGTTAGGGTGAAATTTTTTTTACCATCTCTATATCTTTTATCTTCTCCATTGTAACAGTGATGGTGAATTCACAACCACAAGGGAGTTTTTTGCTTTTAGTCTTGTTTTAGTGTTTTTGGTCATATTAAATATATTAAAATAGAGAAGATTTTAATGAAGATACAATAGATTTCATTTTCCCATTTATGATGTCTTCCTGTGTTAATTTTTTGAATTCTTATGTATTGAATTTGTAAGGAAAATTTCAATACATTGTTTACAAGGTAAATTGTGGCATTATTCTTGAGTTTCTTTCAAGGGAAGGGTAATTCTTAAGGGTGGTTCAAGGGGATTCAAGATTTACATGAGAATCTGATGTCTAGATGTGGTAATGAGAAGAATGATCTATAAGGAATTTCATTTGGGTTCTAGGTGTGTTGTTATTTAAAGATTTGTGTGAATGCATGTTTAGTTGACTATTTTCCTTAGATAAGGCACTAGTTTTTGCCTAATAGATGGTTATCTTCATCAATCCTTAAATTTAAACAACCTTTTTACCTTTTGTTTGAAGAGCTTAAATGATTATGATTTGTGTTGAAGAACACAAATATTATTGTTTATTACTTGAAGAAGTAAATCCTTAAGGTACACACGCCTGAGCTTGAAGGTCAAACTGAAGGAGGATTATGTGATCCTCATTAATTAGACTTTTACTTGATAGAACCGGGAATTGGGAGTCATAAATTCAAGCTTTGATGATCTATTAGATTCTACAAGAAAATTCTCTAACATGATGAATTTTGTCAATGATGTCAAACTTGTTGGAAGGATGAAGTATTGGTGATAGGTTGGAAGGGTGAAGTTTTTGTGACTTTTCAGAAGGATGAAGTATTAGTGGTAGACATGTTGATAATTTGGTTGTGCTAGGTCTAGATGTATTCAAACTATTTAGTTCAATATGCAGGAATTGTGGTGGAAGTTACTTCTCATGGATATAATTCAAAGTATCTATACATTTTTTGTTCCCTTGGTTCGTAAAATGTTCACATAAATATACAAAATTCCAGTTGTGTTCCAGATACTGTTGTGTTTGTGATGGAATCTCAGTTTACATCTAGTGATGTTGTTGATGAGTCTCTTGTTCATTTATATGGTATAGTTTGATGATGATGATGTTTTGGATATATGGAACCTATATATAGATATTGTTGAGAATATGTACTTCTTTTCAAGTGGTGCTCAGTTTGGATGATGTCAGTTGATTTTCTGATATTTTTCATTTTAGCTACTACATTGAGCTTGTTGGTTTGGCATTACTATAGTTTATTGGTATTATTGTATCCTACTTAGGTTGATGATCCAATATTACTTTTTGTAGATTGATGTTCAAGTATTTCTACTATGTTGGAAATGACGTTGGTATTGTTGGTGTTCTTTGATAGTAAAGAGTTCTGTCAGATTGATCTAACAAATATTTTGTGTCCTCTAGATATGTTGGAAACTGTGTTCCTAAATGATGGTCTTAATCATGCTTGGTCATACAATATGTTTTATGGTCATATTTATGCTCTATAAGTGATATTTGATGATCTATATTTGATGTGTTCAATTATGGTATGTTTTTGTGTGTCAGGATGTGCTACATTATTTGGGACCATTCTTTTGGTCTGGATATACTTTACAGTTGATGTTGGAATGTTAATTTTCTTCTCATCTCGGTACATGGAGATCCACAAGCTTCAAGATTTCTTTGAAAGCTATTTCTTGGTTGAATGTTCTACAAGAAATAATGCCTATCTACACATTATGTTTTGGAGAAGACTTTGGTTGATGTGCAAACTGTTAGATCTATCTTGGGAGATTGTGTTGTGATATATTTGTTGGAAATACAATATGGGAAAGCAAGATGCTGAGAGGGGGGACTGAATCAGATCTTCAACTTTTTATCACTTAAAACAAATTGATCCACAATCATGCATAAATGTAATTGATCTATCATCTAGTAGCATCCATGACAATAAATAAATAATACAAGACACAAAATTTGGTAACCCAAAAACCCAATAAGGTAAAATTGGGGTGGGGATGACACCCACAAAAATCTTTACTACTGCAGTAATAAAGTGTGCCTGTTAAGGCTACAAAATTTGATCACAATTTTTAATCTACCTGGTTAAAGGTCTGCCCAGTTAAGAGCTACAGATCATTACAATCTACCTTGTAAAAGGATTTAAACTTACAACAAAGTAAGCACTCAGCTAAGATATTTAGAAAGGCCTGTTAGAACCACTCTATTAAGATATTTCACCTAATACACTTGTTAGAATGTCTCAAGATCTGATCCTTCGATATGCACTTTGATGCTAATAACGGATCTCCTCTTTTCAATACCTTCTCTGATCTAATAACCTGATATATCTTTACTATGTTTCTCATTGCACTTTCACTCTGCTAGATCTATGCTTCCTCTCTCAAAACAACTCTTCACACATCTCTCTTGTATGCATACACCTTCTCTTTTAGTACTCTTCAATTAGGGTAAGAAGCAACCTTAATATACTTTACGGATATGGCAATTAGATCTAGATCAACGATCAGGATCAAATGCTTATGCCGCTTGGACATTCCAATTTTCTGATTGGCTCCATGCCACGTAGTGGGATCAAATAATTAAATGCATAATTATCCCGTTGAAAATATTAAATGCTTAAATAAGTCAGCCCAAAACAATTTACCTCAAAATTGGTGCCATTCCTGACATAAATAACAAAACTATCTTTCTCGGCACAAAAAGGCTCTGACGCTCAGCATGGACTAAACTTGGCAACCATGTGACTCGAAAACTATTATTTTCTCAACAACGACTGTGCCAGATAGCTCATCCTAAACCAGATAGCTTGGCCTAAACCAGATAGCTCAGCCACAGTGATGACCGACTAAAACTACCTAGAAAAATGACTAAGTGTGGGACACTAATGATCAACAAAACTTAGAGATCAACAAACTGCCCCTTTGATATTAGTGGCAAAAACACTTATCATTTGTTTTATATTCACAAAATTTTCCTGAGTACACGATGTACTCCTCCTTAGATTATACTACATACTTCATACACTATCTACATAATATACATGCCTTCAGCAAAGATATTTATACTTGGTTCTGCACATCTTTTCTTGTTTCTTGTCTTGTTTCCCCCTTGTTTTGTCACTGATAGCTATAGGGGTTGAGTTATATTTGTCCAAAAATGGTTTATGAAGCTGTAATATCAATGCAAATGATGTATCCCAACTATCCTTAACAAACTTCATAACCTCCAAGTTAACTTCTAGCTCGGCAGCTAGACTCCAAACTATCTGCAGTAGAGAGATGAGAATCTCTCTTGACCAATTCTTGTGCAGCTATTAGTTCCTTCTGAATAACCTCCAGATGAGGTATTAAATTATCCTGTATTGTTATTAATTTGGCTCAGATTCGGCCATCTTCAGCCATAAGCTTGGCTAATCTCCTCTGTGCATGAGTCAACCTATCAAAATGTATGGAGCTAGAACTAGCATCCATGCTCAATGAACTTGCTATTGACTTCATATCTAAATGCAACCTCTCAATAAGCTATTGATTATCCTTTGTAAAGAATGTTACATCACATAATCTTTTGTACAAAGAAAAAACATTATTTGTAACTTCCTCAAGAATCTCAACAAGAGAAGAAAGTTCAACCTGTTTGGTAGCAATCTCTCCAGATATCTTCTCCAAGACTTTGTTCTCAAATCTTCTCTCAGACCATTGCAAAAATTTATCATTTGCCTCAATATTTTCATTAGTAACTTTTTGCACAATGTGAATTAACTGTTCCAGTATTGGTGCTTTCTCATTTACATCTTCCATATCAAAATTTTTAACAAAAACATCCTTTATGTCATGTAGAACTTGCTTTTTATTTTGCTCTCTATTCATTTCCTCTTGTCTCTTCTTCCTCTTCAATAGGCCCTGAAGGGTCTGAATCTACTCATATGTCAAACTCTTAGGATCCCATTTAGGACTCACAATAACCTCATCCAATGTGACATTAAGCTTGGTGACTTTTTCTTGTTTAGCTTCCTCTTCTTGAGCTCTGGTGAGCTGATACTCGGCTCAAGCTCTGTGATATCTTTTTCCTTTGTTAGTATTAATTTCAATTTTTGCCATCATCTAAGTCAATATTTCCTGTTGATCAGGTATACTTCCCATTTTGGGTCCTATGGGAGTAGATGATACGGAGTGTGGTAGATCCACCAATACTTGTATAGCCTCTTGTTCTATAGGCTTATTTGCAATTTCTTCCATTTTATCTCCACTCTCTAAAACTATTTGTACAACCTCTAAAATAGGTGTATTAGTATTGATTACCTCCTTTTCTCCTTCTTTCTCTATCTCGGCCTCAATTGTACGAATGGGCGATTGGATACCTATGTCTGCCGGCTCATTCTGATCCTCGGCACCCACATTATTGTTATCTTCAAGTGTAGTGTCAATGGGACTATCCATTGTCAAATCTACAGTTTTCCCATCACCTGTTTCCTCTTGTGGTTCTGTCTCAGTCTCTTCTTGATCAGTAGAAATTTGGTCTTCCATTTCCTTATGCTCTGAGGTGCCTTCACCTTTCTTATCTACCTTCTTAGTTATTAACCCAAAAGTTTCCTTCCATATTCTGGTGCTATGTTGTACTACACCTTCAACATCATTTTTCAGAACTACATAGGCTCATTGTTTAGGAATAAACTTCCTTTGATATTGCTCAATAAACTTGGCTATCTATTTCTTTGTTAGTCCAGTAATGACCTTGGCTAGTGTTCCTTCCCTTATCTATCTTATTTTCATCAAAGTATATTGCCACTTTTGTAATAAAATATCATAAAGCTCCGTAGGAACAAGGTTTCCTATCTCTATAGGTGTCATCTTGAATGTACACATCATATCTAGTAGTGCTTCCTAAATCTTATGCTTGTCTGTTATGCTTTACTTCTCATACTTGATAGATTTAAATCCTTCTAAACCAGTGGTGCTTCTAATATTCTTTCATACCTCATCAATACTGGTCATTCATTTATGTGATGTTGTAGGTATGTTGCTGGGTTCATCTGTATCTGTCTTCTCCTCATCATCTTCTTGCTCCAAGATTAGTTTTCTCCTCGGTCTCTTCTCAAGCTTTCTCAACACTGCCTTTGTTTCAACTTGTTTTCTCTTCCCTGAACTTCTCTCTCCAGCATTCTTCTTTGTATATAATTTTGTTGACTCGGCTTGAGATGAAACAGTTGATTCCCTAGTCCTAGGCCAGTTAGCAATAGGAGGGGTAGCCTTAGGTTTGGTTTTGTTTTCTTTAGTTTCCTTGGCAACCACTAGCTTCTTCCCTTTTCCTTTCACAGTGATATCCTCTTCAGGTTCACTCTCCTCTTCTCCACTAGTTATATCTTCTCCATGTCCTATTGATAAACCCAAAGTTGCATCCTCTATTTCTTCATCACTCTCAATTCCAACCATCTTCTTCATATTTTTGACAATATTTTTCCTCCTCTCCATAGTGCCAGCCTTCAAATCCATAGAGATTTAGGACTTAGCTTCTTCATATTTTCCAAAATGTTTGGTTGTACCATCAATCTCCTCTGCCAATAGAGTTGTTATAGTTGTAGATGTCTCATCAATGTTCACTTCATAAGGTAATGGCCATAGCCATGATACCCTCGGTACTACAGCCTGAACATAAGTAAAATCTGTGTCTACCAGAAAACATATATCCTCATAGTGTTTCTCAACTAGTGATCTAGGAATTCTGCTCCTCAATCTCATCTTTTTCTAAAATTTGACAAAATATGTTCCCATCACATTGTCAAATTTATCACCTAATTATTGAGTAAATGCATTGATTTGTTGTGTAATAGGTATGTTTGTTTCCACACAATGTTTCCAAATGTAGGAAATGTATTTTGTATATAGATAAATATACAAATGAGTAGAGATCTAAACTTACACATTGATTTATCTGTCTTTTAGATTGAAGAAAGGTTCTCGGCCAGTTGCATCAGTTGAAGCTCGGCAAGGTCATAAGTATGATCCTTCTTCACAATCTTCCAAGCCTAGTTGATTGCAATGCATGGGACACTGTCCAGTCCGCTTGACTGATAAAACTTGTGAGCAATAACCCTAACTGCAAAATCAAGCTCCAAATTTGCAATAGTAGAGATCGTCATTCCTCTTTTATTCCAAACAGCTACAGTGAATTCTTTTATATTTTCCTTACTCTAACATCTCATGGTTCTCTTCCTATTAACAATTGGATAACCAGTTACATGATGGATGATTTCCTTTGTAATATTAACTGGTCCATTTTCCAGCCATATGTTCATGTCATGTACACGAATAAGAACAATCTTGATCCATTCCATTATGAAATCCCTCAGAAAATCTAGGGCATGAGTTAACCCTCTCTCGACTAAATGTTTGTGTTCAACTTTTAGGGCTCCATCTTTGCACAATTTTCTATAAGATTCTCTTAGCTCATGATTGCCAACTTCACTTATCTTGCACATATAACATGACCTAATATCATGAATCATGAGTACCTTTGGTGGAATCAATGATAGGGCTCTAGTCAGATCACCCTAGATGGTACTCTCAGGAACTGCTCAAAAATTAGGAGGTGCACAAGTGTCGCTCCTTACCAATTGAACTTTTAGCAACTCCTTATCCATACCCTTCACTGCTACGGAAGAACTAGCAGCCATGATTTTGAAAGAAATAGGGTTTCAAAGATGATGAAAAAAATACCTTGGCAGATGTCAAAATTCACACTTTTAACTCAGGGTAACCGACAACACGTATAAATCTTCGAAAGATCTTTGTAGAAATCAAGTTCAGAAATTCTCCAACACTCTATGAAATTCTCTATTTTAAGGTGAAAAAATGAGTAATGAACGACTCATTCCTTTATAGGCTCCAAAGGTCAAAAGCCAGGTTTGCAATAAATGTTTTGTCCATTGAGTGAGTGCCAAACAACTATCCTCGATTGACTCACAAAACTCATCTATCTCTCGGTCGCAACCCATACCAGCTCAGCATACACTAGAGAACTCAGTCTCAGTGTACAATAATAATGTTGCTCGGCACCTATAGTGCATATTGACTTTGCTAGGTATGGGTCTCAAAAATATGTCCTGATGCATCTTAACATATGCAAATATGAACTTTTGCACTTTACATGTTAGGAACTGATAAAAGATATGAGATATAAACACAGTTGCTCACATACCATTTTTGCTAAATTAGTGATAGTGTGATCACCTGATCCATTGGATTGGGTGACCTCGACTTTAGTAGCTTTGCTGCTGCTCGGTTATGTTTTCCTTATCCATGTCTGGTTCATTTGTGCTCTATTTTCTTCAATAGTAGGAGTAGGTACCCTTGTCTTGCAATCCTTCCTAGTGTGACTGATTTTCAAACAATTATAGCAAACTAGGCTTCCATTCATCCAACTCTTAGATTTTCCTCTGAAATGTGTCTTTATGCAGTTTTGTGGAACATGCCCATACTCGCCATAGTAATGATAAATATGACATGTGTTGTAATCCCAATTGTAAGTGTTATCTTTCCTTGGTGCTTTTGCTTGTGTCTTTGATGTCCATTGTTGTTTAGCATTAGATCTATAATCTTGTGCTCTATGTCCAAATTTTTGACAGTTTGTTGGTAAATAGATTATTCTTTTGAATGTAACTCTAAAATACCTAGAATTGTGTAAGAACAATCGAATACAACAGTTGGGAAATAGTTACTTGAGAACCTATTTTCCCTCTGAATTGGAAGGTACATCTCCCTTATGTGAATAATGTTCGATGAATTTTAGTCTTTCCTAACCTAACAGGGGTATGCTCTTAACCCGAGAGAAAGAGAGGTAAACCAAGCTAAATCTAGACAGAAAATAGCTCAGGCGAAGTAACTACAACTCCAAATCTAACCACTTCTAAGACTTTATCAATCAGATTAACTCCCCAAAACTGGTGATGCATAGGCCAACACTAAAATGCAAATGCAGGACTGAAAGCTAACAATGCGATGATATGAGTCAATCTATATTATAAGAACATTCCCAAAACTTAGAGAAGCAACTGATTTTCCCCTAAATTAACCGTATCAAATCATAATACAAAAATTAGGTTCAAATATAGATTAAGAGTCTAATTCAAATGAGACGTTCGAATTCAACAGAAAGATAAATGAGATGCAATTGAACAGTTAAAGAAATGGCATTCAGACATACACAATTGACTCAGCAACGCTGACATATTCCTCACACCAAAATTTAGCCAACCCTTGTATTGATTTTTGGATTCATACATATAGAGTTCCAGATTGAACCGTTACAAAAAGGAGTAACCGAAACGGTTCAACTTCCCAACCAGAAATGATAACCAAAGGTCTATCCATTACAAAACTTAGACAAAAATAGCATAAGAGGAGAATATATTTATGATTCAGCTTCCTTCTCCTTAGCTAATTTAGCCCTATAGGCAATCACAACAGTGATGACCTAGATGAGCTCTTCATCTCTGTTGACGTGGACATTGGTGTAATGGATGAGCCATCTGGAATGCTCTTTGGCTAGAGTCTTGATTACTTCTCACCGATCTTTTAGTTCTTCCACAGCCTTAAAGATGCATCCACTCAATTGCTGGAGTTCTGGCACCTTGTCTAAATGAGTCGAAGACAGCTCTGCCAAATTAGACAAGTAGTCTGTGAATGACTTCTGCATATTAGCCACCCCAACTATTGTTTTTCCTTCACCACTAGTCTACGAATCCACATGAAGTCCTAGCAAGAGTTTATAATTTTTACTCTGCTCCTCCTGCACCTTAACATCTGTTTGTTGTAACCCTGTCTCGGCCTGAATAATCATCTTGATTCTGAATTCTAGGCTTTGGAGCCATTCGATCAAGGGCTCATCACCCTTCTATAGGATCTTAGATTTTAGGGCCTCCTTAGTCTTCATTTTTTCCACCACATGCAACATAACTATGCATTCTTGACATCTCACTCTCTCTGCAGTGAGAGTCTATAGGTTCATCTCAATGTTGTTTTTCTCCATTTCTAGCCTTAGAACATCATTACCTAGCTGCTCAATGATCACTAGACCTTTCAACTTGAGCCTCTCGATCCACCTCTTACCAATCTGTCTGTAATTTTGATCCTCTTGCAATTTAGCCAGGATGGCCTAGTTCTCAACAGCACTAGGATCAAAGGAATTTTGAGTACTAGGAGCACTCGCAATAGGAGTTAAGAACTGTCTAATGAACTCAGTCAGCTGAGCCACTTCCGCTTTAAGCTGAATTTTGGAAGTCTTGAGATCTTCCATCTCTTCTTCTATTTACTACATTGGTGGACTTCCACCAATCCACTTTAGTCTCATGCCGAGTTGAGCCCATATCGAATGATTGTAACTGAAAAATCAAAAGCTGCTAGATCTTCGAGCCTACCTTCTTTGGTAGGCTTGCCTACTTCCATGGTGAAGTGCCCTGTTTTGGGATCACGACCCAGAGTAGACATAGTCTTGGCACTCTTTAGTTTACTTGTAGTCGCCTTGGGCTGGAAAGCCTGTGATAGGGTGTCCTTGCTGGGAATTTCTTCTTCTACCCTCTTCCTCTTGCGCTCTAGAGTATTTACTATCCATGATTTTGCGCTAGTGTCCTTGTTGGCGGAGACTAACTCTTTGAGGAATAGCTTCCTGATAAGTGGAGGAGTGGCTTTGGGATGAGAGGCAAATGGGTTCATTGAAGTAGGTGAGGAGGAGATCAATTTCACAACCTAAGTAACCTCCTGTTGCTCCCCACTTCTCTTATCAGATTCTGCAGAAGTACTAGGGCTATCCTCCCCAACTTCAACTATAACAGGGGACATCCTCTTTAGAGTTTCTTGAGTCAAAGTCCCGGCCAAAATATCTATAGCAGTGGAAATAATTGGCTGCTCAGACTCTGTAGCTTGAGGAAGTTCATCTATAGACTTAACTTGATTTGCCGGGTCAGCCTCTTCTGTGACTCCAACATCTAGAAGGGGACCTTCCCCACAAGTCTTCTCTCAGAGAGAGGCTTTTTCAGGAGGTTCATCTCCTCCCCCCAATGGTTGAATTAATCCCTTTGCAACTAAAGAGATTTCTATGGAGGAAGTGGTTGTAGCACCCGTAGTTGCTTTTGTAGGAGTTCGCTGAGTGGGAGGTTTCCTCTCTGACCTTTTCTTTCGGCCTGCAGTCCACTCAACCCACTCAACTGTCCTTTTAAAAATACCTACCATTAGGGTCTGCAAGTCACTTATCGCCTGGTCCAGCATAGGCTCTGAACTGATAGGACTGGACTTTATTTTCTCCAAGTAGGTGTCATCGTACAAATTATTACCATCATCTTCTAGCCCTTCTACTGCAATGTTAACATTGAAATTTTTTATCTGTTCAATGGTTAACCGAGCGTAGACTCTTTCCCTGCTCTCCAAGTCATCTTTGCAATTGGCCCAATAGTCTTCAATATCAGGTACATGATGAATAGCCTGACTCATTTTCAAGACATCTCTGGCATAATCAACAGGATCATACTGCGGTCTCAGAATGTCATATGTTGCCAGAGAGAACTTCAAGAATGTTTTAAGGACATTCTTTTCCTCTGATCGGGATGCACAATTGTAAGCTATGATAGCCATCAGGAACTCATAGCCTTTCTTCTTCACCTCTGAGCAGATCAGGTTCACCTGGATTTCTTGCCTCATTACTTTGATCAGCATGATCATGTCGTTAGGGTATCTAGGCAGCTTCAAAGGAAAGTCATCGAAACCTGCAAGATGAAGATATGAGAAATCTCCAAACTGAATAAAATAACATCCAAATTGGCTTATAAAAGCCATGGCTTCAAGAGAAAATCTCCTCTCTAGACAACCCTGTAGCTCTATGCACAGTCTCATTGTAAAGGCATCATTAACCGTGAGATAATCAGCATAGCTATTTTGTAGTTGCAAAGAAGGGAAAAAATCGTAGCTTTTCACATCATCTAGGAATTCCTCTAATCTAGGAAGCCCAGGCTAGATTTGAATTGTGGCTAAAATATATATCAGGATGGAAGACATGTAAAATTCATTTTGAAATTTGGCCATATTGAAGGCGTCTGAGAGATTCTCACTTACCATCAACGCCCAATCAATGAAATGATGCTGAGAATAGATTATCTGAACCAGGAAGAAATGTTGTTCAATGAAATTAAAAGCTTCACTCTCACCTCTAATCCTGTGGAGTAATACCAGGATGTCCACTATCTCGGGCTTTAGATTTGCGCCAAATAATGTTTT
>MU226210.1:2966347-2977551 GCA_018584345.1 Thuja plicata
CTTCTTATATGTCGGATCTCTTGTGGAATGAATTATTCTTTGAAATTTCTTCACATTGATAGCTTGGCAGAAAATGCATCTTGTGGGTCAGAACCCGCTGGTAGGAGCAGTGGAGAAGCCATTTTCTGCTTTTTCGCCTATGGAAAATTCCATGAAATCTCCTCTATTTGATCGTTTCTTTTGTTTCTCATAGGTTCGATATGAGTGCTCAAGGCTTTCTTGTTCCCGACTTCCTCATTTTCCATCTTTATTTATCTCTGGTATTCTTAAGTCTATCAATTGCGGAAAGCACACCCCGTATGTCATTTTCCACCATGGAGAAGCCAAAACTTGATTTCCCACCAATGTTGCAACTTGAAGATATGAGGAAAAGTATTCTATCTGCTGTAATTTTGAAGCTAGAAACTTTAAAAACGCAGGCTTTACCGGATTAGGGACTTAACCTACCCGATAAAACATGATTTTTGGACTCGAAATCCCCCCCGGCTTAGGAAAGAGAAGTCAAATTAGGGAAATCTGATAAAGGCCTTCTACCCTAAGGGGACTTATAGACTTAGACTCCAGACTTGCATGAGGCTTCAATGAATACTACTACACACAAAACATCCATTTTTGTCTTGAGATATAAAGACCAAAAGTGGGGCAACAGCTGGCTCTGTTTGGGGACTTGGACATTCTCATGTCTAAGAAAGGAACTCAAATCTCTGGTTTTGCAAAGCTCAACAAAAGGTGTCTCACAAAAAAACTAAGGCAAGATGCGGAAAGGAAAGCAGAAAGGAAACCTAACTAGGAAAATAAAAATAGGAACTAAACGTAACTATAATATAATACAGGGGTTACCTGCTTTCAATTTAGATCTGATAGAGCTTCAAATCCTGACCATTATACATCAGGGGTAGTACCTCTCCATCTAGATAAGCCAATTTGAAATAATTTTTATCGAACGCCTGATGGATTTTGAAAGGTCCTTTCCACAGTGTTTCGAATTTCCCGTGCATGCCCTTGGGTGCCCTGCGCTTGTCCCATAACAACACCATGTCTCCTTCCATAAATTTCCTGGGCCTGCTCTTTTTATCAAATAGATTCTTCACACGCATCTGATGACGCGTGATATGATCAACCATTTTCTCCCTTTCTTCTTCCAATTTGCATAGGTATAGGACCCTTTTCTCCAAACCATCTTCATATATGCCATCTTCTACTACTGTCTTCAGCTTGCAAGTTGCTAATTCCAATGGCAATGGAAAACTAGCTTCTACTCTGTAAACAAGTTCAAAAGGAGATACACCAATGGCTCTTTTGGGTGTCACTCTATCCGCCTAGAGGGCTTTGTGGATCTTTTTATGCCAATTTCTCTGGTTTTCTGCCAGAATCTTTTTCATGATGTTTACTAAATTTTTGTTGCTAGATTCCGCTTGACCATTCCCTTGAGGGAAATAATCAGAAGAGTGGCTAATCATGATGCCATACTCAAAGAAAAATTTAGTAATCTCTTGAGAGGAAAAGTATGTGGCATTATACATAATCAACTTAATCAGTACACCAAATCTTACCAGAATGTTTTCTTTGATGAACTCGCATACTATCTCTGAAGTAGTTCTTTTGGTCGCCTTGGCTTCCACCCACTTTGTGAAATAGTCAGTCGCAGTAATTATATAATTATGACCTACACTGGATGTAGGGCTTATAGGGCCAATAAAATTGAGTCCCCACTATTGGAATGGTCCTTCAATTATCACGGGTCTGAGGGGTAATGTTGCTAACTGTGGCTTCCTGGTAAACATCTTACATTTTTTGCATCTTGACACCCACTGGTATGCATCTTTAAACATTCCCTACCAGTAATAATATTGTCTCAAAATTTTGAATGCAGTGACTGATGAGGAGAAATGCCCTCCACAAGCTTCATCATGAAAAACTTTTAATAGTTTCTCTTGTTTCTATTTATCGACACATCGGAGGAATGTTCCATCTATAGATCTCTTATATAGTCTATCTTCCCAGATTACACATTTGGAAGCCTTCAGTTTTAGGTCTCACATTTTCTTTAAATTCAATCCTTCAGGACATTCACCATATGTTAAGAAATACACAATGTTCTCAAACCATGGGTCTTGCATACTTACCGCCAAAACCAGCTGTGTAGCTCTTGGGTCTTCGTCTGCTTGATTTTTTGCCATTGCTTTGTATAAAGCATTCCCTCTCACCAGCTTGGTAGGCTTGATCTCTATGTCGTATCCTTGGGTTTTGGCTACCCACACTCCTTGGTTTTTACATCCCACATCTTGTTGAGTTAGAATACTCTTCACTGCAGCCTCAGGTACATACACCAGGGAGTGGGAATGTAGAATATAAAATCTAAAATTTTTAAGGGCTTTTACCACTGCAAAGGCGTGTTTTTCAGTCTGAGAATATCTTAGCTCATGGTTCTTTAGAGGTGTACTCATAGAATCTATGGGGGCTTGAATTCCCTCCTCGTTCTCTTGCATTAGAATAGCTGACAGAGTGTGTTCAGAAGAATAACAGTAGATTATAAAATCTTTCTTATAATCTGGATGGCATAATACTGGAGTGTTAGCTATGGCATCCTTGATACTTTTGAAAGCCTGCTTACTAGGGTCATTCCATTTGAAGTTCACGTTCCCCTTCATCATATCAACAATATGCTTAGTAATTTTGGAGAAATGAGGGACAAACCTTCTGAGGAAGTTGACTTGACCAAAGAAGGACTTCGCTCTAGTTTTATTTACTGGTAAACTCAGTTGCTAAATAGCTCTTACTCTTTCGGGATCGATCCTTATACCTTCTTGGGAGACTATATGACCCAATAATTTCCCTTCAGTTACACAAAACACTGATTTCTTAGGATTCAATGAAATTCCATCCTCCCGGCACCTTTGCAATACTCTTCTTAAATCATTTATATGATCTATTCTCTTTTTAGAGAACACAGTAAGATCATCCAGATACATACCAATGATTTTATTCTTCATATCACTAAAAGATAGATCCATACCTCTCTGAAAAGTAGCTCCGACATTGATTAATCCAAATGGCATCTTGTGATATGCGAAGGTCCCCAACGAAGTGGTGAAAGCCGTCTTATATTGATCCATCTTCTCAACTTCTATCTGATTATATCCTAAGAAACCATCTAACATAGACATCATTTCAGCTTCAGCCATGATCTGCAAGAGATGATCCATATTGGGAAGAGCGTAGTTGTCTTTCAAGGAAGATTGATTTAGATTTCTGAAGTCAACACAGATCCTTATTTCTCTATTCTTCTTCCTTACGGGTACTATGTTTGCAACCCAAGTAGAGTGATGGATGGGATATATGATCTTGGCTTTGAGAATTTTATCAACTTCTCTAAATATGGCATCAGCAACTTTGGGGTTGTAGTTTCTCTATTTCTGCCTAAAAGGAGTAGCTTGAGGTTTCAAGGGAATCTAGTGTTTGAATTTTCCATTCATAAAACTTTTCAAATCTTCGTTGCTCCAAGCGAAAAAATCTGAGTATTCTAGAAAAAGCTTCTTGGCCTCATTCCTTTCTTCTTCTGTACAACACTTCCCAATATTGATCATTTTGGGGTATTTTTTAGTTCCAATATTCATTCCTTCATATTCACCAATGGTAGGCCCTCTTTCAATTCTTTTCTTTTTCACAAACATGTCATGTCTATTGAAGAGTTCTTCAAGAGTGACTAGATGGGGTGGAATGATATTACCTTGCAATTGAATAACGTTTGACTTATCTTTCTTTGGCTCACTTTGGTGGCTTCCTTTACGGTCGCCACGGACCTCTTTATGGAAGTCTCCACCGCTCTCTAGAAAGAGAAGGAGATTTTTTTCATCTTCGAAAACTTGCCAATCTTCCATGTTATCAAGCACAGATGGCTGATATATAACTTCCACTTGGTATTTTTTATCTTTGAATTCTGGGTGGGGAAGTAATAACGAGGCTGAGACAGCTAAAGAATCAGCTTTGGAATTCAACTCTCTTGGCATAGATTCAATAAAAAAAGCATTTAATGCTTCTATTTCATCCCATACACTGTTTCTGTAATTCTTCAACCTGTGGTTCTTTACAGAGTACTAATTCTTGACTTGTCGTACAATTAGTTCAGCATCACCACAAGCTCTTAGAATTTTCACACCTCTTTCTTTCGCGGCGATAATCCCTAACAGGAGGGCTTCATATTCAATGGTTTTGTTGGTGTTTCCAAACTCTAATTTGTAAGCCAACGACTCACATACTCCATCGGGTGATATCAAAACCACACCTGCACCAGATCCTGATGACGCGCAACTACCGTCAAACTCAAGAGTCCATATCTGTGGTGGTGCTTCTTCAGTAGAAAATTGCTTTTCCTCTTCGGCAATTTTTATTTCTTTCTTAGGTTTGTTAGTGAAAAATATATAATTGCCGAACTCCAATTCTTGGTACAAGATTTGAGCCTTAGGATTCTCAGATTTCAACACTATAAACTTAGCCTTTTCCTCAGGCACCAGTTTAATATTTTTGTTACCTACTAGGATCAGGGCTTGGGACCAATCTAGCTTTATCTCCCCTCCAAGGTCTCTACAAAAACTTCAGCTCAACAACAAACCGTAGCTAGCAGGTATATCAGCGACGAGGATGGTTAACAACATCTTCTTCTTAGGATGTGCTGTTAAGGCCACTTGAGCATCCTTAATCTAGCCAACCAGGGGTACTTTCTTGGAATCCATGGAGTAACATCTACCATGGGCTTTGGTGAGGGTAAGTCCGAAGGCTTTGGCCACAGTAGATGGCATTACATTGTCTGATGCCCTAGAGTCTATTATACAATTTCTCAATCTGCAACCGTTAATATATAAAGACACATAGAATGGATCAGGCTTTTGGCCTGGGAAGGTGGCTAAAATAGATGATTGCCTCTATTCAACTGGGTCTGCAAATAATGACTCATTTTCTATGGTATTCATGACGTTTTGATTTAACTCTTGGTTTCCACCTTTACAATAATCTACCAGCTTTTGCAACTCAATAGGATTAGCCTTAAGATAGTCTATGGGGGAAATCTGAATTCTAGAATATCTACAGAATTGAATAATGTCAAAAGAGTTTTGTTCTTTACTTAGTTGAGGAATCCTCATACCTTGATTAGGCTCCTTTGAATTGGAAGTAGATGCCTCATTGTTTTTAGGCAGTGATGAACCATGGCCTTTATCTTTCTAACTCTGAGTCAGGACCACATAAGAGGTCCCATCTATGGTGGCATAACATGTTGCTTCTTGTTCTGAATCTGATTCATACTCTAAATATAAGTTTTCAGAGTCGCCATGTGAGTATGAATCTGGTTCTGCTCCAAATGCTCCAGCATTCCACTTGTCGGTCTGGTGCATTTGCCAAGCACGGGCTACATCAAGATAGCTTTCCCCATCATGATCTGTGGTTAAGTGGAAGGCACACATATTACCCCTTTTAGAAGGAGCTTCTATAGCTAGCCTCTGTGGCGGAGTAGTTAACTGTAACGTCTTGCCTTCTGCATTCCTCTCGTCATTATATCTCCCAGGCTGCTCTTGAAAGTTTCGCTGGTAGGGATTATTGAATCTGGGAAGTTGTCTCTTGAAGGCAGTGAATTCATTAGACAATTTTTGGAGCATCTCATCAGATGACGTAGTATTGCTACTGCTGGCTCTAGACTGTATCTCCCTTTTCCACTTCCCAGATGAAATCATGTGGTCTTCGAGTTCTACAGCAGTTCTCTGTGTGGCATCCAAATTTGAAAGGTTCATTCTCCTTAGATCATAATTGATGTCTGGTGGCATAGCACTTATGAAGAAAGTTTTCAAATTTCCCGTCGTAGGCCTGTCAGCTGTTGGGATACGATTTACCAGTTTATTAAATTTGGCTACAAAATCTCTCATGCTGATCAACGACTCTTTCTTGATAGAAGTCAATTAAGTCAACAGGCCATGTTCATCCTCAGTGATCTTAAACCTTCTTTCAAAGGTGGCTCTCATAGTAGCCCAATCGGTAATAGAAGAATCAGGTAAATGATCAAACCAATCAGCGGCACCTTTGACAAGAGTCTCAACGAATAGTCTGACGGCCACATCTTCTTCTCTGACAACTAGAATGTTAACTGAAGCGAAGAACACGGAAATATGCTTGTCCATAGATATCTTCCCGTCTCCAGAGAATTTGGGAAAGTTCTTTCTAGAGCCTGTATGGAGAGGATTATATGCAGCTAGTTGCAGAGGTCTGACCGCAGCGGCCCAAGGGAGCGCCATAGCTACTTGGGGTAAGTAGGGTGTTAGGTTGACAACAGGAGGGGAAACTACTTCGTGCAATGTCAACACTTGGAAAGTGGTGGATAACTGGGAGGTTTGTTTAGGAGGTGACGAAGGTCTTCTCTGGCTCCTTGTGGCTCTGTTTCCCTGAC
Source organism: Thuja plicata (assembly GCA_018584345.1). Classification (NCBI taxonomy): domain Eukaryota; kingdom Viridiplantae; phylum Streptophyta; class Pinopsida; order Cupressales; family Cupressaceae; genus Thuja; species Thuja plicata. The sequence goes on from MU226210.1 coordinate 2,972,781, forward strand.
AAGGTACTTCTAGGAGAGCAAAGTTAATATCCGCAAGTCTCTCAAAGACTAGGTTTGTGTTGCCTTCTTTCCTGGTACTTCTGAGAAATCTTTTAGGCTCCAGATTTTTTCCTAATATTGTGGCCTAAATTTATGCTCATCCCTTCTCAGATTTCTTCTTTGTAAGATTCTCTCAAGTGCTTCTGCTCTAGCTTCTTCCAGTTCAAGCACTTGACTAGCATTTCTATAATGTTCAATGCTTCTCCTGTATCTCCAGATGAAAGTATTTAATGAGGAAATGAGATATTCTTGGTCGTCTTGGAATCCAAGATTAGGTTGGAGCACAGGGGTTATATTTTCATGGGGAAGCACCATTTTTCCTCATTGTATGCTTCTGGTATAACGAATGTTCATATCCCCAGCAGAGTTGCCAAAAATCTATTGGTAAACATATTGTTTTTTTTAATGTAACTCTAAAATACCCAGAATTGTGTAAGAACAATTGAATACAACAGTTGGGAAATAGTTACTTGAGAACCTATTTTCCCTCTGAATTGGAAGGTACAGCTCCCTTATGTGAATAATTTTCAATGAATTTTAGTCTTTCCTAACTTAACAGGGGTATGCTCTTAACCCGAGAGCAGGAGAAGTAAACCAAGCTAAATCTAGATAGAAAATAGCTCAGGCAAAGTAACTACAACTCCAAATCTAACCACTTCTGAGACTTTATCGATTAGATTAACTCCCCAAAACTGGTGATGCATAGGCCAACACTAAAATGCAAATGCAGGACTGAAAGCTAACAATGCGATGATATGAGTCAATCTATATTATAAGAACATTCCCAAAACTTAGAGAAGAAACTGATTTTCCCCTAAATTAACCGTATCAAATCATAATACAAAAATTAGGTTCAAATATAGATTAGGAGTCTAATTCAAATGAGACGTTCGAATTCAACAGAAAGATAAATGAGATGCAATGGAATAGCTAAAGAAATGGCATTCAGACATACACAATTGACTCAGCAACGATGATATATTCCTCACACCAAAATTTAGCCGACCCTTGTATTGATTTTTGGATTCATACATATAGAGTTCTAGATTGAACCGTTACAAAAAGGAGTAACCAAAATGGTTCAAATTCCCAACCAGAAATGATAACCAAAGGTCTATCCGTTACAAAACTTAGACAAAAATAGCACAAGAGGAGAATATATTTATGATTCAGCTTCCTTCTCCTTAGCTAATTTAGCCCTATAGGCAATCACAACAGTGATGACCTGGATGAGCTCTTCGTGTCTGTTGATGTGGACATTGGTGTAACGGATCAGCCATCTGGAATGCTCTTTGGCTAGAGTCTTGATTTCTTCTGACCGGTCTTTTAGTTCTTCCATAGCCTTAAAGATGCATCCACTCAATTGTTGGAGTTCTGGCACCTTGTCTAAATGAGTCGAAGACAGCTCTGCCAAATTATGCAAGTAGTCTGTGAATGACTTCTACATGTTGGCCACCCCAACTATTGCTTTGCCTTCACCACTAGTCTGTGAATCCACATGAAGTCCTAGCAGGAGTTTATAATTTTTACTCTGCTCCTCCTACACCTTAACATCTATTTGTTGTAACCCTGTCTCGGCCTGAATAATCATCTCGATTTTGAATTCTAGGCTTTGGAGCCATTCGATCAAGGGCTCATCACCCTTATGTAGGATCTTAGCTTTTAGGGCCTCCTTAGTCTTCATTTTTACTGCCACATGCAACATAACTATGCATTCTTGACATCTCACTCTCTCTGCAGTGAGAGTTTGTAGGTTCTTCTCAATGTTTTTTTTCTCCGTTTCTAGCCTTAGAACATTATTACCTAACTGCTCAATGATCACTAGACCTTCCGACTCGAGCCTCTTGATCCACCTCTTACCAATCTGTGTGTAATGTCGATCCTCTTGCAATTTAGCTAGGATGGCCTGGTTCTCAACAGTACTAGGATCAAAGGAAGTTTGAGTACTGGGAGCACTCGCAATAGGAGTTAAGAGTTGTCTAATGAACTCAGTCAGCTGAGCCACTTCTGCTTTAAGCTGAATTTTGGAAGTCTTGAGATCTTCCAGCTCTTCTTCTATTACTACATTGGTGGACTTCCACCAATCCACTTTAGTGTCGTGCCAAGCTAAGCCCATATCGAATGATTGCAACTGAAAATCAGAAGCTGCTAGATCTTCGAGCCTGCCTTCTTTGGTAGGCTTGCCTACTTCCATGGTGAAGTGCCCTGTTTCAGGATCACAACCCAAAGTAGACATAGTCTTGGCACTCTTCAGTTTACTTGTAGTAGCCTTGGGCTGGAAATCCCGTGATAGGGTGTCCTTGCTGGGAACTGCTTCTTCTACCCTCTTCCTCTTGCACTCTAGAGTATTTTCTATCCATGATTTTGTGCTAGTGACCTTGTTGGTAGAGACCAACTCTTCGATGAATAGCTTCCTAATAAGTCAAGGAGTGGCTTTGGGATGAGAGGCGAATGAGTTCACTGAAGTAGGTGAGGAGGAGATCAATTTCACAACCCAAGTAACCTCCTGTTGCTCCCCACTTCTCTTATTAGATTCTGCAGAAGTACTAGGGCTATCCTCCCCAACTTCAACTATAACAGGGGACATCCTCTTTAGATTTTCTTGAGTCAAAGTCCCAGCCGAAATATCTATAGTAGTGGCAATAATTGGTTGTTCAAACTCTGTAGCTTGAGGAAGCTCGTCTGTAGACTTAACTTGATTTGCCGAGTCGGCCTCTTCTATGACTCTGACATCTAGAAGGGGACCTTCCCCACAAGTCTTCTCTAAGAGAGAGGCTTTTTTAGGAGGTTCATCTCCTCCCCCGATGGTTGAATTAATCCCTTTGCAACTGAAGAGATTGCTACAAAGGAAGTGGTTGCAGCACCCGTAGTTGCTTTCGCAGGAGTTCGCTGAGTGGGAGGTTTCCTCTCTGACCTTTTCTTTTGGCCTGCAGTCCACTCAACCCACTGAACTGTCCTTTTGAAAATACCCACCATTAGGGTCTGCAAGTCACTTACCGCCTGGTCTAGCATAGGCTCTGAACTAATAGGGGTGGACTTTATTTTCTCCAATTATGTGTCATCGTACAGATGATTACCATCATCTTCTAGCCCTTCTACTACAATGTTAACATTGAAATTTTTGATTTGTTCAATGGTTAACCGGGCGTAGAATCTTTCCCTACTCTCCAAGTCATATTTGCAATTGGCCCAATAGTCTTCAATATCAGGTACATGATGAATAGCCTGGCTCATTTGCAAGACATCTCTGGCATAATCAATAGGATCATACTGCGGTTTCAAAATGTCATATGTTTCTAGAGAGAACTTCTTCAAGAATGTTTTAAGGACATTGTTTGCCTCTGATCAGGACGCACAACTGTAAGCTCCAATGGCCATCGAGAACTCATAGCCTTTCTTCTTCACCTCTAAGTAGATCAGGTTCACCTAGAGTGCTTGCCTCATTACTTCGATCAGCACGATCATGTCTATAGGGTATCTAGGCAGCTTCAAAGGAAAGTCATCGAAACCTGCAAGACAAAGATATGAGAAATCTCTGAATTGAATAAAATAACGTCCAAATTGGCTTATAAAATCCATGGCTTCAGGAGAAAATCTCCTCTCTGGACAACCCTGTAGCTCTCTACACAGTCTCATTGTACAGGCATCATTAACCGTGAGATAATCAACATAGCTATTTTGTAGTTGCAAAGAAGGGAAAAACTTGTAGCTTTTCACATCATCTGGGAATTCCTCTAATCTAGGAAGCCCAGGCTAGATTTGAATCATGGCTAAAATATATATCAGGACAGAAGACATGTAAAATTCATTCTGAAATTTGGCCCTATTGAGGGCGTCCAAGAGATTCTCACTTACCATCAACGCCCAATCAATGAAATGATACTGAGAATAGATTATCTAAACCAGGAAGAAATGTTGTTCAATGAAATTAAAAGCTTCACTCTCACCTCTAATCCTATGGAACAATACCAGGATGTCCACTATCTCGGGCTTTAGATTTGCGCCAAATAATGTTTTGGGCAACTTGCCCTTGGCGCTCTTGGGTTCTTTAAACCATGACTTCATAATCTCTCTTTTCTAGACTGGTCTCTTCACTGAATATTCAGAAACTGCCTAGCTATAAGTCATCTCAGAGTATTTCGCCTGCTCTGGAATGCGGAGAGAATTTTGGACAAATTCTCTATCAATGGAGAGGAGCATAGTGTTGTCTGGCAGGAGAATTTGCTTGGTGTCCGGGTTGTATCGAGCTATACATTCCTGGACCAACTCAGGAGCCTGAACAGCTACAGGAAAATTGGCGGCTTCGATTAATAGGGTGGATTTGCTCTGCTCTCAGTCTGTTATGGAAACTCTGCATGTCAAAGAATTTCAGTGAGGTATCTGAGATTTTATGTCACTCAAAGGTAATACCGTTCAATCCGTTGAATCCAAAAAACCTAGAAGCCATGTGAGTGTGATTTGCTTTGAAGATTCAAATTTCTCTTCGGAGAACAGGAACAAAGAGTGATTGGTCTTAGCTACTTCAAATTCAAATGATTTGGTGAACAATGGTGATTCCAATTCAAGGTCTTCAACTGATTTTATACTTTTTTTGAATTCTTACCATTTAACGACCGACTTCCCACGTCACACGAATGAGAAGACCTTTACATTAATGAATAAGTCTGTTACAAAGTAAAATGGCCTTATTTGAATTAATTACTTTGCTTTTCATGACATTAGAAAACATTTT
>MU226210.1:2990990-3005504 GCA_018584345.1 Thuja plicata
TATATATATATATACTTGATTTTTAGTCTCTATTTTTATCTATCTTTCTTGATTTATGTGTACTCCTTAATAGTATTGTACAAAACTCAAGGCAGTATAGTAGATCCATTACTTTTACTTTTTTCTCTATTTCGACTTTGGCATATATATTAACACACTTAGTTGGGGGCTGGGGAGGGGGCGTGCAATTGTAGAGTCACACTTTTTTCCTTTCATTTTACCCCACTTTGGATCAATATCCTTGATGAATGATTTTAACACAAAATTTGACCTTTTTGGTGCACCCACTTACCTAACACCCAATTGAGCTCATATTTATGCCACATCAATTTGTTTAGAACATTTTTTTACCCAATTTTCATCAACTGAATTATATTAGACAATACTAAAATTACAATGATGCCAACTACCAATATTGAGGTACAATGAAACCCCTACTTAAAAATATAATTTCTTGCTTTCCAAAGATGACAATCCTAAGATTTGATCATTACCTATCAATGTAGGTGCTAAACATTTGAATTTTGCATTAAGGGTTATGCATCTAAATATTTCAACCTATGACATAGTTTGCACATCACTGTAAGCATGTTTTAACAAAGGGTTAAAGAATATTTTTCCTCATGAAGGCAATTTAGTTATTATTAGTTACCATAAACAACAATCAACCTCTAAATTATTAAAGTGATATCCATTGTTAAATCACACTCTTAATGTATTATTTAATACACTCACTTATTATCATTACTAGACTTTAAAAAAAAAACAAGACTTAGATCGACATCATTCATTGTCACCTCATATTGACATAATTTTTCACATTCTATCTCTTTGAGTTTTAATGTTAACTCTTTCTTGGGGCTTGATTAAGGCACAAGCAAGTCTTGAATTTCAATTCTTGTATAGTAAGATCCTCCATGTCTATTTTCCTTACCTCATATTTTCTAGGTGAATAAGTGTTGTTGGCATTGAAGATCAAATTATATCTATGATGAAATTCTAAAAATACAAATAGAATCATGCCCACAAGTAGGTTTACAACTACAATAATGTCTTAAAAGCTCAACTCTAATTATAGTCGTCTTCATTTTCTAATTAGCATGAATCATTATTGAACTTTTATTTATTAATTCGTATTGCAAGAAGACATCAATCAAAGTCTATATTGAACCAACACCAAGATACTCAATTGTAATCCATCTTATTTCCATTTCAACACAAATAATTTCTATCTTAAATTAACTAACTCAATCGTATTATCATACTTACTCTTTAATTAACGTATCAACACACACATACATACATACATTTGAATCAAAATTTTATTTCTCTTTAAATGATATAACTAAATAATGACATTTCAAAACTTTATAAGCCAATTCAATCTCAACAAGGCGATGAAAATTGAAAGTATGAAATAATAATTAAGGTCAGAGTTACACCAATTTTAAATTATAGTATACTTGTTTATTTTCAAAATTTTAATGGGTTTTATAATCAATTTCAACTTCTTTGTAATAAAGGTTGTATGTTTGTCAATTTTTGCAATTGTGTTGACTATAGTTCTAGAGCCTAGGAGAGGAACTAACAAACCCTAATAGTTGCTACTTATAAAAAATTAAAAATAAATTATTTGTTCTGGATCTTATTTTCAATATGAAAGCTTCAAATTTGAAATGCATGACCCTCCAACAATTTCCAAACTACAAGAAAGGGAAGAAAATAAAAAAGGAAAAAGAAAAAAGAAAAAAAGAAGAAAAAAAAAAAGAAAAAGAAAAAAAAAGTCATCTATAGAATTCGGTAATTGATGTGAAATCTTTGAATGAGATGAGAACATTATTCATAAAATTTGGTAGTTGATGTGATATCTTTGAATTCAGATGCCTAAGATGTTATTTAAAAAATCTGGTAGTTGACGTGATATATTTGAATTTGAATGCCCGTGCATTAACTGAGGTCGTTATTTGAATTTGGTGAAGCTTTTCAATATATATGCTGTTTTGGTTTTCTTAACAATGAAGGAACACATTAAAGCCATGCCTTGAAAATATATTTACCGACCCATCTGAAAAATAAGGGAAGAATTGTTAGTTGTAGGATGGAAACACTTTGTTTGCTGAGGAGGACAAGCATTAATTTGAAGTTGCGGGGAAATATGGCATCTTAATATATATAGTAAAACTGAGATAAATAAAATGGCTTTTAAATATATACATTTTTGGAGTTTTGGTTAGTTGAATTAAATGTGTATTTTAAATTTATATATAAATTTGGAAAAAGTAGGATGAGTAATGTTTTTGTCCTTTCAAATTAATTGTGTAATTAATGAGTGTTAGCATCTTAATGTGGTTATAAAATATATATAATGATAAAATGAATATGGAAGTTATAATTGGATTTAATGTTAGTTTGTTTTGAAGATAGATTATGTTCAAGATTATTGTTTTCAGGTATCTTTTTATCATTTGTTTCTGTTGAAAATTGTGCATTCAAAATCATTAAAGCAGTCAAAATAAGGGCGCTGACCCGTTACAAAATAATAGAGCAAGAGAAGTGCCACCACAGCAATCAAAAAACATATTACTGTCACCATATGTAGACCCAAAAACATATTACTGTCACCATATTTGTCACCATATGTACAGGTACAAGGTAGTACCATATTACTATCACCATATGTAGACCCAAAAACATATGGCTGTAAAAGGATCTTTCCTTTCCTCTCCTTTTACAATGATAAGAAAGAAGACCAACACTAACAACAAATTTGGTAACCCAACCATGATCACCATAAAGAAAAGATCTAGCTATGTTAAAAACAGAGACCCAGATAACCAAAATACCTGCAACTACCAGTCTTGATCATATGATAAACAGAATCAATAAACACAGAAATTAACAGGCCCTTAAAAGCTTCTGTTGAATCTTCTGAAAGGTCAGGATTTCAAAATGCCCCACAGTTTGCTTTCATAGCGGCTTTGTTTTTCCTTTTATATTGATCTTCATCTATTAGGGATCTAATTTCTAAAACCCTCTTTATTCCTTGTGTAAAATCAGAGTTTTTACCAAATATGAAATGATTGCACAGGATGAATTTGCAAACCTACAACTGCGGCTTCATTAGGAGATTGTACACAACTCCAGACCACGAATTTTGAATGGATGTAGATGATTAAGACTGCGACGAGGGCACACAATTTTCTTTTCACCTATATTAAAATGGGCATCACAAATTTTGTACCCGAATACTGTAAGCTTCAAATTTAGATTTTTGTCTCATCTTTAGGGTTTAGTTGTATGCAAAAATTTAATTTAGACCATTTGCAATTCAATATCGGAAGTAATTTTTACTTTATCATATGCAATATGGCCTCTATGTCAATGGCCTTTGGTCTATTGGTGAAGTTGAATGACTCACACCGAGCCCACTCGGGATCAAGTCTTGCTGAGTGCAAGACTCTCACATCATAAGGGATGAGGCCGGGATGAGGCCGGGATCGTGCCTGGCGAATTTGGTGGTGTGGATGCCCCTCAGTCCTTGGCTCTAAGCTGAAGAGGTGCACATGTGGATCCGGGTTCCTAAATCATTTACGTGGTGGTGGCTTGCACTGGTTGATAGCAGATCTGAAACCTCCATCAAAAAAAAAATATATGGCCTCTACTATTTTTTGTTAAATTGTTAGGCAACCATAGGTACCTCCTCTGGTCCATGCTTTTCTTTTTCTATTTCTATTTTTGTTTGAGCGCGAATGAGTGTATTTTATGTGGAAATCTAGCTAATGCATGTTTTGCGATAAACAGTGCATTTCATCTTTTGTGTGGAAATTACGAAACTGGTGTGGTGGGTTTGATTTCTGTGCACTTAAATTCAGCTGTAATCTTTTTCCTTTCATGGTAATGATGGTTTAGAGCTCAAAAAATGATGCCAATGGTGTATTACAGTCATTAGCCGTTCTCTTTATGGTTATTCTTTTATTTTAATATTTTAGCTTCTCTCTGGATTGTCGATATGTATTTCATATGAAATTTGAGGAATTCATACTTTGTGCGACATTTTAAGGTACAGATATTTTGTTTGTTTATGGGGGTGTTCCCTTATATTGTTTCTATGTGTTGCATCTTGCACAAAAATAGATCATATATGTTGAAAAACCTTTGAAATGCCAACATACCATTGTCTGGAACAATTCAGATTTCTTTTGGCCTTAGCTGTTAGTTACTTGGATTTGTATAGGAATCATTTAATTCAGAATGCATACTAAATTTTGATTGAATACTGTTTAGTTATAAAAATGGGAAAGAAATGCTATTCCGAATGAATTCATTCAATTAATATAGATAAATGAGATTGGTTTGATAATTGTGGTTATGTTGGCTTTACTGAAATCTGTGCTGGCACCTAGGTAAACTTCTCTATGGTAGCAGTCCTATATGATGCCTATAAATAGTGGAAGGTGAGAATGGAGAAAAGCAACTGCATAAGTTTTGCCAAGGTACTCTTGGTTTTTGAAGGATTGTATGGATTGAGCTTCTTAAAAATTATTTTTGAATCTTACGTCTCTTCCTCCATGACTTTGCATCAAAGTACCCATCAAAAATGTATATTGCATTACAACCAATTAAGCTATATTGGGCTGTGAATTTATTATGAAATAGGCGTATATTTGAATGATGCTTTACACATTTAAGCTGTATTTGGTTGTCAAATTCTTATCAACTAAGTTTTGTTTTGAATATGGTGTGCACACAAAGAGCATAAAAGATGCTTATAAAATTTTAAAAACCTGAGTTTTGTACAGTAAAAACTGTGTCATAAATGGATATGCACAGAGACATATTTATAAGAAGAAATTACTATTATAAGTGAGAAATTTGTCATTTTTGGAAAAGTTGAGATTGGCAACATATCAAGGAAACACTAAATTATGTATGCTCTCATTTTTTCTTTTGTATAAAAAGTCTATGTTGGGAAATTTCAAAGTTCAAAACAGGGTATACAGTGATTATGTGAAATGTTAGTTGTTTCAATATTTCTCTCATGCTTGTAGAGGCATAGGGTACATCTGCCAGCATTTTACTGTTTTTCTGGCATTTTGGCATTCCACTATATATGGGCTTTGTGTCTGCTTCCTGTATTTCTACTATTCATGAGCTGAAAATATGTGATGTGTTAGTTATTTCAGGCCATGACATCTGCTACAAGTCCTTTCGTTCACTTGACAAACATAGATGCATATACTTTTGTAGTTCTCACCAAGTTCCTTAGTCATGAGGAATGCTCTAAACTTAGGATAATATCATGGCACTAAAAATTTGATCAAACATGCATTTCTGTTGTCTCTCCAGCGTCCATCCTTTGTAATGATTCAAGATTATGAAGTGCTTCATTTTTTAGTGGTAACTTCAAAATTTCTTGACATTTGTGTCTAGAAGCAGAGGGGTAACTATAGCTTCTTATTATCCAGAAAAACAACAAAAAAATTTTACTTTGTGCGCAAACTGTGACTCCTAGGTTGCTGTTTCAAATGTCGGGAGTTAAATTTAGTCAAAATAAAGAATCTATTGGAAGCATTTTATGCTCAATAAATTACTAAAGTGCCGCTTGAGAGGCGAGAGTTGTTTCTTTGATTGGCTGTTGATGTGTGTTTGTTGAGGAACCTCAGGAAATACAATTTTCTATTGATATTGAGAGTTGAATCATCGTGGACTAGAAAGCAGTGAGGCTAAATTTAGATGTAGAAATAATTTTTATTGTTAGCTGTAATTTAGGGACCGATACATGCCATAAGCGGCATGTTGTGTCCCTTTGTCTACTTGCTCTGGTTTTAAGCTATTGTGGATTGATTTACTTGGAAATGGAGCTTTAAGGATTCTTGGAGAATAAATTTAATGTCTTATATGTGAGACAAGTTGTATGCCACAGAGTAAATTTGTATTTCTTGTTGCAAGTTGATAGTCTAGGTTGTAAGGTTGGATGTATTGGAGTTAAAATACACACCAGTAGGACCATTCTAGGGCTCAATTCATGATATGACTGTTGCAAACTATTGTATCTGGATGTGCATTCTTAAATTGCATTCATCTTCTTGTCCCAATTCTGGATCCTGTTGAGTAATTTTACCTGGAAATATAAAGTAGGAATTAAAACAAACCTGCCAAAACAATTTTTAGCATTATAAGCGATTTAGAGTCAAGTGCATTTTGGGAATCATAAGTGACAGGAAGTAGGGAATGTATATTACCGCTGTATTTGCAAAGCACGAAACCTTTTTCTAACTTAGAATTGTTATTTACATTTTTACAAGTTTTTAAAGCTTCAAAACATTTCAAAGACATTGACAATAGTGGATAGCGTTGTATTTTAATTATCTCATAGCTTGTTCCTTGTCTTGCACTTAATTGAATTAGTCATTCCAGAATCTAAAACTATGAGGATACCTCATCTTTCACTTGACATAGTACCTGTTATGTGTGCTGAAGGCAAGTTAAACTTAAATTTCTTCATCTTTCCCTGATGAGGAGGAAATATAAAACCTGCAGATCTGGTTTTGTTATTGATGCAGTCAACCTTGAATGAGATCGCATTCACAGGTATTTTAGTTTTGGAAGGATTCCTCATCTAAAAAGTCACATTTTCTAGTACTTTAAATATTGGGAAAACTCAATTTGTTCTATTTTGCACTGAAATTTGTTATTTACAGAAGATGCCTACCTTTGCAGGGAACTGGAAAAAGTTTTTTAGATCTTTGCTCAGAAATGTTGTTCAAGTAAATCTACTTCTTTAATATTGTAAGCAATACTTACACAAATAGTTATGCATGTTGATGTTGTTTTTAAGATAGCTAAAACTCTAGTTGTATAGGTTTCCAGCTTGCAACATTGGAACGATGTCTCATTTTTCTGCAGGAGGGATTCACCTGTAAATTTTTTTCTTACACCTTCTTTAGCAAGCGAGGATGAAATTTCAATTGATCATATGTGTAACAATGACTTTCAAACTACACAATACATAAATTCAAAGACAACATGGAATGTGCCCCAATTATATCTTGTAACAAGTTTTTCTTTATTTTAGCTATGGCTATTTTTTAATTGTGTATTTTTATATAGCATCATTCATCTTCAAAAATGAACAATTTCTCCTGATTAATAAAATGAATAAATTTATTAGGATCTTGCTCATTGGTATGAACTACATTGTTTTGGGTTCACAATTTGTTGACTAACAATTCCAGAAAATGATATGTTGCATTACATAATAGTAGCTACCTTTTTAAAGGATGTCAAATAAGGCAGAATAATATTTCAATGAATGTAATGTTGTTGTTTTTTAAGATTATCTTAGGCAATAAGGTTAAAGTTGTGCCTAGAAAATCCATTCCAGCATATATGCACTCACTGTTGCAAGTTTATTGTTCCTTAAATGAGTTTTCCAGATTTTGAATGACTGAGAGATGTATCTTTATTCCCGTGTTACAATGATTTGAACTTTTCCAGTCCATCCTTTTATTAAGTCCTTTAACTTTTGAAATTTTTATTGGAGAAAACATGCAGCCAATTTTGTGGTTGGGATGTCTAAGATATCCACTTCTGAAAAGGAAAGCTTACACAGACATGGAAAATAATCTGTGGTTTTTTTCTCTCACACTTTCATGAAGAGGTGATGGCAGAGATTTTTGGAGGATTTTCCCTGCATTCTGTGATAGATACATTTCCTATTAAATGAACTGGGCTACTTGTTGCTCTTTGTTTTCAACCATTTTGAATTAGCTACGAATTCATTGCAACCTGAACTAGGGCCAAGAATTAATTTGTGATTAGCTCTGTTAGAATGGTGTCTAATTTATTCATAGGAATTTTATGGATTTTTTGACAGATTATGTCATAACTACTGATAGGGAAGTGTTTATTTTTTCAAACAGTGGCCACATTGCATGAACTGAGAAATCACATATGAACATAGAAAAAGAAAATATATCAGCCTTGAAGTCCTTTATGTAAATGTATACGGGGTTAAGGTGGTATGCAATTGCAAGAATGGGCTGGTGAATTTGATTGTTCTACTTTTAATCCATATTATTATAAATGGATTTAAATTTTCTTGTATCTCCTTGGTACAATACTTTTGGATAGTCTCCTTGGCTTTATCAATGGCCTTATACAAGTACCACATAAGATTTTTCTCACCATTCACCAAGTACAAACCTTTGATTTATTACACTGAAGATCTAGTTGCTAGATCTCTGTAATCACCAAATTAAGTGCACCTCTAAATCCTGAATGAATCCAGAAAGTACCGGCTAGGGAGATTTTTGTCCTTGAAACCGATTTTGTTGAAGGGTTTTCATTTTAGGGAAAATAATGAGACTACTGCTCACCTCTCCAAACTGAGGCTTTGTAAATGAAATACTAAGAATGTCTTCTTGCCTCCAAATCTCTTATTTATGAAGACACCTTTATGACAACTAAAATTATCTCTTCTTTATTTAAATATTTATTTTTGCACTTAAGTCACCACTTTGAAACAACTTTTACCTATTCTGTTAGAATCAATCTATGCTCCAATGCATGCTGGTCATCACACTGTACAGTGTAGTCATGTCGTCTCACTAACTCATTATTTTTGTTCTCCAATATTGAATTTCAAGGGGTAATTCAGATGTGGATTGCAAATAATGTTAGATATTATTGTTCCATATGCTTACCAAATCTGGAGCTCTATAGAACTATTATTTACACTATAAAAAACAATTTATTTTCTGATTACAAGATTCCAACAACTGTGCTTTTTCAATCTCATGTCATGTGCCTGTTGTTGTCTTAACTACTGTTGAGTGCTTGTACACAGATATACAAGATTGGTGTAGATTGCACAGTAAAACATACCAAATCAACAACAATTGAGCTTTCTAAAAAAGGCAGTTAACCTAGCAACATTCGTGATTCTTTTTTTAAGCTTTAAACAATATACTAAGGTTGTATTTTTAATTCATAATAATTGTACATAAGTTGAGATCTCATTCTGTTCAGAAGATTAAAGGGAGCATGAGCCAAGCATAAAAGTTTACACCAGACATTACATTTTTGCAAATCCTTCAAAGCTAATTTCTGGTCAATCTTGCTTTTTTATTTGCATTAGGCCGGACTCCAGCTATAACACAGCTCTTGTTTAATTAATTATTTGACCATAATATCTTTAATTAATTAAATAGATATTTATTGTTTATTTAATTAATTTATTAGTCTTTTTCTCTATTATTTAAATATGTATTTTTATTTATTTATTTAATTCATTAACCTTTTTTTCTATAATTAAATAAATATCTTGTTATCTAATTCTACCACATTTATTATTATTAATTAAATAGATCCATTTATTTATTTAATAAATTCATTATCTTTTTCCTTTCACATCTCCCAACAAGTCCAAGCCCAATGCATCTTGTGATGCATTACCAATAGTCAACCAACTTTTACCTACCACTTAATCTCATCACTTTATTCACATTGACCTCTTAATCTTATTAATTATTACCTACCCTCATCTTGACCATTCACCTTTTAACCTTTTAATCTCCACTCTTAATTATCTTAGGGATTTCCATAAAAGAACATCTTTCTTCCTCATTTGAGCCTTATGTGAAATCAAAACAACTAATGTAATCTTGTGAACTAATTGTTATAATATTATCACTATCTTTGCATCTTGCATCAATCAATTACACTCCATTCCTTTAATGTCATCTTGTGCATGTTCTAAATAACTGAGAGCAAATATCATTCAATTAAAAATCCTTGAAGGATATGAGAACAATGGAGTCGAGTGTTTCATGAGTGTGATGGTATAACTTTGGTTTATTTAATGTTTTGCATTTCATGAAGAAGAGCTCTATTGATATGTTGTTGAATTTAGTTTGTAGACTTTAGACTAGTGGCTGGGTTAGGATAGGTTTACAAATAGCTTGTTCAAATTCAACAATCGTCACTTACATGTTAATCAAAAGAAGGATGAGAGCATGAAGGATTTCCTAAATATATTCATCTTTGTCTTGAAATTAGGTGGGGTTATAATGCCTTCCTAGTTAGCCAAAACCATATTTTAGAGGCTTTGATAAAGAAACATAGAGATCCCTGGACTTCTCGGGGAATAGAGATGTTGTCAAACCAAGCCTTATTGAGAAATTAAGACTATGTAGGAACCTTTACAAAACCCAAGAAGGAATCAAACAATTTATCTTGGTGAAAGGAACTAATAAGGTAAAACAGATGAGAGAAGAAATAAAAATATAAAATTTGGCATGGACTACAATCCAAACCATATATATAGAAATGTTTTCCATCTATTGTTTGAGGTGTAAAAAAAGTACCTGTTACAAGAGAGCCCATTGGACAAAATCAACATGTCTCAAGTTTGTGACAAAAAACGTTTTAGAGTTGATGAAAACTGAACCACAGCTCCCAAGAATCACCTACATGCAAAACTGTCATAGAAAGAGAGAAGCAAAAACTATGGAGGTCAGAAATAACAGATCGATGAAAGAAGAAACATCATGTGCAAACAATGGAGAGAAACTTCTCAATGCAATATAATCCTCAATAATTAATAATTACAAAGAGATCAAACCCTATAAAGATTATCAAAATCCTAAAAGGAAAAAACCTAGGTTGCATGATAATGATTAATAAAAAAATTAATTATTACATGCCTAAAGTTTAGCTTAAGTAAACTAGAGATAATAAGTGAATTAACTTATTACTCTAACACCCCCCCTTAAGATAAACTTAGGGAGAAGCTAAAAACCTAGAACAACTACTGAAAGCAAGAAAATGGGTTTCGACAACAAAGCCTGATCAGTACCCAAGTACAAGAAATCTCTGTAAAGAGGAGAAAAGGAGAAAACCCGATGGGAAAAACCCCTCTCCAAAAAGAGATGAAGTCTAGTGAAGGACTGAAGAAGCCTCCAAACTAGAGAATGTCCTGAAAAATAGGAACAAATACTGATCATGAAGAACACCACTGAAGCATGAAGTTGCAAACGTTGTCGAAGAATAACTGCTAGAACCTCTACTGTAAGAACATGATCAGGTAGAGAAGACTATAATATGCATGAGTGCTCTCAAATGACACAACTCGAATCAGGATGGAAAACAAAGGCAAACATTGAAATTCGAAGATACGTATCGAAAAAAAACCAAAGTCTAAAGAGATGGTCAAAAGATGGAAGGATGCCTCCAAAACATGAATGAAAGAGTGTCCATATGGTAAACGATCCATCTCACCAAAATGTATAGGTACCCAGCCACTACACTCGCATAGTACATAAGAAGAAATACTAAATA
Organism: Thuja plicata; assembly: GCA_018584345.1. Classification (NCBI taxonomy): domain Eukaryota; kingdom Viridiplantae; phylum Streptophyta; class Pinopsida; order Cupressales; family Cupressaceae; genus Thuja; species Thuja plicata. Next base: position 3,002,331 of record MU226210.1, read on the forward strand.
CATAGCTCACTCCATCGAACCAAGGAAGCATTAGAACTAAAATAAGATACCCCCCATAATGCTGAGAGGGAGAGGCATGACAGGTACACCGAAATAGACTGCCAAGAATAACTGCATGTCGAAGAACCAGGAACATAAAAAGTGCAGAAGAATGGTGTCGTGGAAGGATCACTCTTTTGACACACATCATGAGGCTAATTTCATGGAAGGAATACTCACTTGACAAAGGTAGATCAACCCCCCATGACACTATATAATGTAGTGTGAGTACAAACATGCACAAAATGTGCAAGATCTCAAGCATGCAACAGATGTCACTTTATCTTAGTGTGTTTGCAAAAAAGAAATGCTACATAAATAGATGTCTACAATGCTCAGGAATGAAAAAAGCTATAAGAACATGAGTAAAAACTAAAAATGAGTCATCCCATGCAAGAAAAACGATCCCAGGACCTAAAACATTCAAGATATTCACCAGATTGCAAAAAAAAAAAAAAAAACCTGAATAAAATGACGTACCTAGAGCAGATTCTGGAAATGAGACTCATACAAGAAGAAAGAGCATAGAACCAACTTTCCAACGATATGCACAAGTCAGGAAAAAGAGCCCAGATGAGCAAGATATGGCTCTCGAAGTGCAAAAAAGAACCCTGACTTTGACTGGCAAAAAACCTTGCAAAACGGAAAAATCAGGAAACCAAACTTCCAAAATAGCTCGGGTTCATAACCAACTTTCTGATGATATCTCATTTGTGCAAAAACGCCTCTGTTTGCTCAAGATACGAGCAAAAAACCAAAGACTGCTCCAAAACAAGAAGAGTCCCAAGAGATCTCGGCTAAAGTTGGTGAAGCTCAACTAAATGTAGCGATGCCACTAAATATGGTGGGACTGCCAATTTTTTTACCAAAATTGGCCGAGGTACCAAGAAAAAAAAAATTGAAATTGTTACACCGCCTCAAAAAATGTGCCTAGAAAAAGGTCCGTACAATATTTTTTTTTGCTTAGAATGCAACTGTGTCCAAACTGGATGTGCCTTAAATGAAAATAGGGGTTTTGGAGCCTTTTGAGTGCAACCGTGAGGTTCGTTTGAGCCCAAAGTGCTCCAAAAGCAAACTCCCCCCAGATTCACAAAAATCTAAAACATAAAACCTCTTAAAAAACAAAGATTTGAAGAACAAGGACAAATCTCTCATTAAGAGAACATGTGCATAAAGATTTGGAGCTCTGATACCTTATTGGAGTTGATGAAAACTCAACCCTACAACTCCCAAGAATCACCTGCATGCAAACCTGTCATAGAAAGGGAGAAGCAAAAGTTATGAAGGTCAAAAATAACAAATCGATGAAAGAGGAAACATCATGTGCAAACAATAAAAAATAAACTTCTCAATGCAATAGAATCCTCAATAATTAATAATTACAAAGAGATCAAACCTTATAAAGGTGATCAAAACCCTAAAAGGGGAAAACCTAGATTGCATGATAATAATTAATAAAAGAATTAATTATTACATGCCTAAATTTTAGCTTAAGTAAACTAGAGATAATAAGTGACTTAATAATTAAATCAAAATGATTTAATTAATAACTGAATTAACTTATTACTCTAACAAAATGATCTACCAATAAGTTTGAGTTACTTCAAGCAATTGCTAGTTCTAAGAAAAAGGTTGCTTTGATTGATTAAGGAAGACACCAATTACATGGGAAAGAACAAAGGGGGAAATTTTCCTTTAGTCCAAACTTCAAGTTAGCCTTACCATCCACAATCAAACTAGAATAAAAATAAGTGAACAACTCCTTAGCTTCATTAATCAGTTCCACAATAGTGGGGACCATGAAATGGACCAATTAATTCTGGTCAACTCATCACTGACATAATTAGGTATAATGTTTGTGGTATCCTTCATATATAAAACCCCAATTGAATGCCTCATATGACCAAATTTACCATGCACCCTCGTGTTTACAAAATTAGAAAAAATATTTATTTTTACCTCCTCACAATCAACAAAATCTAAATAGATTACATAACCTCAACTCCATACTCATCCAATCCCTAACCTAAATAATACTAGACAAGTTAAGAAATAAAATATTATTGAAATTAATGTCATCCACTACATGGAGTTGTATAACTTAGGTCAAGAGATCCTCCAAAAACCACATTAACCTACCATACTTATCATAAAAAAATAATGACGAGGAAATTTGCTTTTAGACTAAAAAATGAAATCCACTAATTGAGGAATTTGATAACCTTGTAGAGACTTGCATAAATACTACCAGTGTTGCTCTAGAATATTTACTAATGTTGCTCTAGAATATTTATAAAGAGATAAACTTGAAAATTCCTCTACTGTCCTTCTAGAATTTTGGACTTAGTGCACACTGACTTATGTGGACCGATGAGAACACAAAGATACTATGGTGATATATATTTCATTATGTTTGCTGATGATTATTCTAGAATGATGTCTGTCATGTTTTTGAAAGAGAAATTTGAACCTTTTCAAATGTTTAAGTGGTACAAGGCAAGACTTGAAAAAGAGACTGGAACAAAATTGAAGTGTCTGAGATCTGACAGAGGAGGAGAGTTTACTTCTGATGAGTTTACACTCTTCTGCAATGAACATGAAATAAAAATACAATTGTCTACACCAAGGACACCATAGCATGACGGTATAGCTGAAAGAAGAAATAGATCTAATGTGGATTGTGCAAGAAAATTGATGATTGAGAAGGGAATTTCTCAAACTTACTAGAGAGAAGTAGTCAGCACTGCTGCTTACACACTTAACCGAGTTCAATTGAAAAAAAGGTACACACAAGACACCTTATTAGATTTGGTATGATCATAAACCCAATGTGAGTTATTTCAAAGTATTTGGTAGTAGATGTTTTATTTACAAAGATGCTAGAGATGGTAAGTTTGATTCTAAAGGAGATGAGGGAATATTCTTAGGATATTCTACAAAGAGTAAAGCTTACAAATGTCTGAACAAATCTACTAACAAAATTGTGGGAAGTAGAAATGTGAGAATTGACACTAATAGATTTGACCCTAAATTGCGACCAAACTTTTCGACCAACTTGCAAAATTGTTTTGTTTGGTCGCAATATAAAAGTTCACTTTTCTTTTTTTTACTTTTATGCCCGTGTTGGTCGAAATT